>CM035285.1:2112842-2130313 GCA_020226075.1 Hydropotes inermis
GGCTGACGCTTGTCCACGAGGCCCTTGAACTCCTGGGTCCCCTTCCTGCATCCGAGTTGGAGAGCCTCCTTGGGAGGTCACTCCTGGTGGGTCACAAGTGATCCCAAGTGACCCTGCTCTTTCAATGGGAGCACCCATCACCCTATAATGTACTTGCCTCTTCTCCCTGTGGCAAAATGTGAGATTTGACTACATGATCCTTTTCAGCTGCAACATTCCACAGTCGGAAATGCCTTTTATGGGGCAAAGGACGGAAATCATGAGCTGACATAGAGTGTGTGTCCGCTTCTTCTCTGGTCATCACGTACCTTTCATTTTCCATCCGCCTCCTGAGGCTGACCTTCCAGTTTTTAGAAGGGAGAAATCAGTCACAGCCTCTGAAGACCCCAGAGTAACCTCGGCTCTTCCCCTGTGGCCTGCTTGCTCACCTGGTTTCTGCGGAGAGACTTAGGGGAGTGGAGGGTTCTGACAGTGAGAGCCGCTCCTGCCGCTGTAGTCTTCACCCTCCACCCCCAAGTACTTCCTCTGGGGCCCTTGGGTGCCATCCATCCCTTTGCTGCTCTCCACGTCCACCCCAGCATCTTACCCTCAGAGAGGATGACCCTCTGTACAGAGAAAACAGAACTGACTGGAAGGGAACTCTCTCATCTGACTTCCATAAAAGAGGAGCCCTCCATCCTTTCCAAGAACTTTCCTGTGGTTGGCATCTGTTGACTCACCTCTTTAGAGTCACGCTCTGTCCTGGGCGTTATGTCTCAAGTCTGTCATTTCCTCTGCCCCTACCTGACCCAGCTTCCCAGACATTGCTCTGAGTGTTCACGATATCCCCCAGGCCTCCCCCTGGTGCTCTTTCTTCCACTGATGTCTTCTCCTTCCTGGGCCTTCTGGTCCCTACCCTACATCTCATATACCTTCTCTTGAACCCATAAAGAGACCATCCAGTAGCCCGAACCTGGAAGTCACACCTCTTGGTAAGAGTCCTGGGGAAAATTCTTTTGGAGGAACCTTGAGTCTATAAGCAGAATATTCATTGGCAGGAACCTCAAGTCTATAAGCAGATAACACTATCCTAAAGTGCTTAAAGCAGGTAGACTTTAGATATAAAGATTATGGATGCCACCAGAAGCTATATATGAGCCAATGCCGTGTTTGAAGTGTTAAAAGTGTGACAGGCTTTTAGCTGTACATTTTTAAAGAACTGACAGTCACTCCTGCCTGCACAGACCAGGCCTGAATGACAGATGACTCTGAATAAAAGTTAGAGCTACACCCAGCTGGCCTCATAAGAGCTGAAGTCCTTCCCTCTGAGACAGCCAGAGGCACTGATACCACACTGAACCTGTTCCTGAGTAAGTGAGGGCGCGCAGAAGGACCTGGTCACGGGCTGTCAGAATATCTCCATCTTCCTTTGGAGTCTTTGGCACCAGATGTGCCTGGAGAAACAGTGACCCCTGTCTGACTGAGTACCTCTCTTTCTTCCCACTTGGTCTTGGCATTAAAGCTCTCGGGACTGGTTTTTGCTCATATCCCATGAGTCTGAGCAAAAGTTCATTTAGAAGACCTGTTTGTAGCTCCAACTCTGAAACAAGAAAGTCAGACCTTAATCAGACTAATACCCACCTTCCGTCTGCTTTCCAGACTTACTACCTACTCATTCTGTGTGGCAGCTCGCTCTCCCGGTACAAGCACCCCACTCTCCTTTCCTCCGTTCCTTTGTGGTCAGATCTGGCCCTTCAGCAGATCTGTTCAAACCTGACTTTTCCAGGGAGCCTTCTGGGCTCTGCCTGTCCTTACGTCTCCCAGGCCTGTCCTGTCCTCTCAGCACGCTCTGCTTTCTGCCAGTGGTGTTGCTCTGCCTGAACTGTGTCCTACTGTACCACGAATTTTTGCAGGAAGCAAATTCAGTCTGAGACATGTGAGCATATCCTCTAAGCCCCAGCCTAATGTTGTTGGCTGAATGTAACTTGCTGGGGAAGAGGCATATCAATTCTAGCCACATACTAAATGCCTCACATTCATCATCCCATGGTAAAACTGAGACTCAGAGAAGTCAGATGACTTGCCCAGGATCACACAGATGCTTTTTAAGCATCTCTTGAAAAAAAATGGAGTAAATGAACAGCACAGTTAAAGGCATGAGCAAGGAAAGAGAGAATCAGGAGTCAGGTTTCTTCCAATGGTTCCCCTCATTAGAGAGTTTGGGTTATAGGTTTGGAAGGAGAGAAGGGGGAAGGAAGGAACTTTCAGCTGGAGGAAATTGTGCAGCTATCAAAGTGTGGCCAATTTGGGGGACATAAGCAAAGAAAATTTTTGCTGTGATTCACTCAGTGAAATCTCTCCCTTTTACCTTTTTAAAAGAACCTCAGGAAAAATATAAAAAGGTTGATACTGCTTTCTGGATGTCAGACCGATATTTCTTGTCTCTGACCTAATGAGCTGGGACTAGAGGTCACCGAGAATTTTTAGGCTATTTGCCAGTTGGTCCTTGACTTGTCTCCTCCCTGTGAGCAGAGGGGTTGGCACCTCCACTTCATGGCAAGTGGAATAGTGTGCTTTAAACCCGAATCTCCCCTTTCTCAAGGCCTTCTTGCTCTGCCTGTTCACCTGGGGCCTGTGATGTTCACTTCCTCTGCACATCCAGGGTCTTGTGCAGGGAGAAGAGGCAACCTCTCTTGTGTCTTCACTCATGGCAATTTCCCACCAGCTCTCAGGGCCCTGGGACTGATGCCTCCCTATTTTGGGGGCACTGTCTTGACAGCAATAGCAAGAAAAAAAAACTATGGAATCTAAGTCAAGCTGCTTCAAAGGTGGGGTGCCACTGCAGAAATAAGAAGGATGTTGTAAAGAGCATGGTCCATGTTTACTGTGCTAAACTGAATCTAAAGCACCATGCTCAGTTCTGGACCTCACGCTGTCATCCACGTAAGCTGGCCAGGCTGTGAGGGCACTGGAAACCATGCGCCATGGAGGGTGCTCAAAGGAACTATGAATATGGCCTTGGTAGTAGTGATGTCTAATCTCTAGAGAACTGTCTTGAGGCAAAGGAAGCTGATGGCTATCTGTGTGACCTTGGAGGCAGGTCAGAAGGGAAAAAGCTCTAGATAGGCAGCTTCACTTAGTAAAACGGCCTTGCCTGAGGCTCAGAACTTCTCAAAGATGGAATGAATGGTGGTGATCTCCCTTCATCTGGGTGTGCCCAAATAGAGGCAAAAGGAGCAGGAGACTGGGGAAAAGGTCAGGTTGGCACACAGCTGCTTTTACAGATGAAACGTAGCCTGTGGGGTTTTCGTTGCAAAGATAGGATCTGCCTTATTATTTTGCATTTCAACTCATGACTCAGGGAAACAGATCAGCCAGGAGCTTTTTGGAACACAGAAGAGTAGAAGGTAGCCAGTTGTGAATGACCCAGAAACCAAAGGGGCCCACATTTAGCAAGTTTGCTTGCAATGAACATCATTCCTATTTTGAGCATTCTTACATCCTTAAACAGAGACTGTCACTTCTGGCTCCAGCTTCAGAAACAATAACATACCCTTAGGGCTTGTAATCCCCACACTAGAGAAATCATTAGCTCAGTCGTGGAGCACCATCTGAAAGAGTCATTATATCTCATTCAAATCAAACCGAACTTGCAAATATTTACTGAGCACTTGGCTAGTGCAAGGAGAACCAAGATGGGCAATATCTGGTCCCTGCCGTTTAGGCACCAGTAAGAGAGTGATAGGGAGAGAACAGGTTGGCAAAAAGCTGAATCACTGCGTCACCTCGTCCAGCACGTTCCCGCCTATCCGGATCGTTTGTTTACCGTTGCCAGCAGCACCCCCAGGCTGGGCGTTTCCACGGAGACCGTAGCTTATCCGCTAAGACGCAGCATTTGCACTTGAGGAAACGGAGTTCACCTCCTCACCTGCTCGTGTGTCAGCTGCACCCCTGGACACATCGCTTTACTGCCTCACACCGTAGTTTCTTAAAGCCTAAACAGTGGAGCCCATCTCTGTGTGAATTAGATTAAACGTGGATGAGCCACAGTGTTGTGACCTGATCCATGCGTGCGTGCTCAGTGAGTCCTCATTGCTGCCACCACTGCCTTACTAGTGCTGCGGTGGTGGGGCTACTGTGATATAGGGGTGAATTCAGGGGCTAAATGTAAATGCACCACGTGAAATCCATGGCCAATCAGCATGACCTCAGAATCCCACCTTGCCTATCGTCAGAGCATATGCACCTTGAGGGAAAGCATATGCAGTTGCATAGTTGCCAGCATGACTTTTTTCTTCCTCACATTCTTTCTCTCTCACGGGCTCACTTAAATCAGTAACAGCAATAACGAGGGCTTGTTACATATCAGGCACTGGTCTAAACCTTTATGTGTATTAGCCTATTTAATTTCATGTCAACTCTGTAAGGTAGGTACTGGGATTTCCTCCATGTCACCATGAGGAAACTGAGGGAATGTTCTCAACCCCTGGGTCTGACTATCTCTCCTAAGGTAAATACACCCCCAATGAATATGAATACACCCCAATACTTATTCAATACAATGATATGAATATACCCCAATGCTTAATGTCAGCATGCTCAACCATTTACATAAGTCCTGGAATACAGCAGGCATTCAGTAAACATTTGTAGAATGAATGGGTTCCTCAGGGTACTAGTTCTAGGGAATTTTGCCTTTGTGCATGGAATCCATATCCCCATAAGCTCTCAAAGAGCAGAGGAGAAAGCGGCTGAGGAGAGGCCGTCAGGCCGCGTCCCCATCTCGGAAGCCTCTTTGGTGCTCTTTGCTCACGCCTAGCCAGTTCCTAGGTTGCATCTCCACCCATAATCCTCCATGGAGCCAACTCATTCCCAGTTCATGACCCCAGAGCCCTAAGTCTTCATCCCAGGCCGTTGTCATCTGTGTCATCTTGGAGCCACCACGTCACCACTGGGCTGGTGGTTTGAAGGGGGCAGGAAAAGAGGCTTATGAGCCTTAGCACACTTTGGGGGGACTCCAGCAAATCTATGTTTCTCTAGCTGGGGTAATGGGACGAGGTACAGAGAGATATCCCCAAGAGTCCATGAGTTCTCTCCAGGAAATTTTAAGTGATGTGCTTTTGCTTCAATTATGATATGACAAATTTGGTTTTAGTATACCCTAGAGGTTAAGACTCCAAACTCTGGAGTCAGAAACCCTGGATACACATCCTGAGCTTGCCGCTTGGCAGTGTATACCCTTGCATCTAGGTTCCTGGACAAGGTGAGAAGTCGAATGAAATAAGCGAGTGGTCGTCCTGACCTTCTTTTCTTTCCACCCCACTCAGGCAAACCAGGAACCCGTTCTAGTTTATATTTATAGTTAAGTCATTGCCTTTGATATAAGACTTCCTGGAGGAGGTGACTCCTGAACTGAGAGAATGTGCTGGCATCCACCAGCACGGGTGTTATATAACCATTAAATTAATTTCTACAATGTCTTACTGTTTGTGATGAATCCTCCCATGCATTTGGTCCTGACAAAAACTAAGTGAGATAAGATAGCAATATATAATTGTATATATAGTCAATCCTCATTAGTCATAGATTCCATATGTGCGAATTTGCCTACTTGTTAAAATTGATCTATGATCCCCAAATCAACACGCGCAGCACCCTACAGTTGTTTGCAGAATGGCCAGAGCAGTTACAGATCTGAGCTGCCCATCACAGGGGTTCCCGGCCAAGGTTCAACAAGGTGACATTGTGCCGTCTTGTTTCAGCTCTCAGACTGCAAACTAGCTGCTTTTCGCCATCTCTTTCCACATTTGGTGCTCTTTCTGCTAGAGATCTTGCTGTTTAAAGTGTCTCCAAGCATAGCGGTGCACAAGGAGATGGTGGTGTGACTTATAGAGAAAATGTGTGTTGGATGAGCCTCATTCAGGCATGAATTCCAGTGCTGCTGGCCAGGAGTTCAGTGTCAGTGAATCAACAATAATATTAATGTCTCTAAACAGAAACATAGAGAAAACAAGGTTACGTGTTTCTCCTCAGAGGAGCCATTCAAATATCGCTCCTGACAGCATTCCCCGTCAGTCTATAGGACAGACTTTCACAAATAATGAGAATATAATACATCTATGTTGTTGTGGCTGTTTAGTCGCTCAGTCGCGTCTGACTCTTTGCGACCCCATGGACTGTAGCCCACCAGGCTCCTCTGTCACGTGGGATTTCCCAGGCAAGGGTACTGTGGTGAGTTATCATTTCCTTCTCTAGGGGAAATTCCTGACCCAGGGATTGAACCTGCATCTCCTATGTTGGCAGGCAGAGTCTTTACTACTGGGCCAACAGAAAGCCCAGTGCGGACTATACTATATAATATATGCAATATATACAATAAGGGGAAGAAAGGCTCAGAGAGGTTAGAGAGTCTGTCCAAAAGGTCCGCGGTCACACATCTAATGCGTGCCAGGCAGATCTGAGTCCATTCTCCACCCCCGAGTTGCTATGAACAGTCGCTATCTGTGGAACTCAGGTAAGGAGAATTTATTCTATCTGTTTTCAGCTTCTCCTTTGTTCCGCTGGTCTTTATTTCCCTTCCCTGTCCCTCTTTGTTTGTTTTTTAGATCATCTGTAATTGTTTTGTCATTGCATGGAAGGTTCTCCAAGCAAATTAATCCCTGTGTACCTTTTGCTACGTAGCACAAGTCTTTCAAGGAGGGGCCTAGGAGAAGAGCAGGAGTACCAGCCTGGGAATCAGCTCCTATTTAAGTTCACGCATGAGCCAATGGAAATTTTCTTCCATCATTCTTACTAGTATTTTAAATTCTAGAATGGGACAGATGGAAGGAGAGGAGCTAAAGGAACGTCTGCACCCTCTTTGACCCTCCACCACCCATCCCCTGCGGCCCTCACAAATCCTTGGGACGCCCACCCCTCCCCATTGAGGAGCAGTGCCTCTTTGTACGCGTTTTCAAACACCCAGTGTCATTTTGTGGGAATTTAGATCCAACGTATCTCTTTTCACAGGTCCCACAGTGCTGCAGTGATGATGAGTTTGGCAGGCATGACAGAAGAAAGGCAGCAGGGTGGAGGAGAAGAGAGAGGGTTAACCAGTGTCGGTGAAACGGCATTTATATTCGGGATTTCCGTTCCTTTCAAGGGTTGGTGTGCCAGTCGGGACTCTTAGTGTAAACAACCGAACCCACTTAGCTCATTTTAATGGAAAGAGAATTTATTAAAGAATATTAGATAGCTCACAAAATCTCCAGGACAGCCAAGAGTGCAGCATATAGGTAGCCAGCCAGGCAAATGCCCAAACCACAAAATGAGATAACACCTTCAGAGGCCCCAGTGGCAACCCACGCGGGCATAAATACCATGACTTTCACCAAACATGCTGAGCATTGAACACCAGAACCTCAGGCTCTGACACTCCCAAGGCTTTCTGCTCCACTTCTGAACTGAATTCTTCCATGGGTACATCCGATTGGTGGAGCCCAGGTCACACAACTGAGGACTGGCCTGGTCTCAGACCTGATGGATCCCCAAATGGGGACCAGATCAACTTGTTAACTTGCTGAGTGACCTCAGGGAATTCAGTGAACTCACTTGTTCTAATTCTTCATCTTCAGTATGGAGAATTCATCTCAGGGTGCTCTAAGGTGACTTTCAGCTCTCAAATGCTGTAATTTGGTAATTCTAAGCATCTGAGAATGTTTTATTTAGCACTCAACCACCCCAGGATGTTTGATAAAATCTGATCATTTGGACAAGTCCCAGGAAAAGAACAGATCAGAGCCTGCTTTGGGTGTTGGGAGCCCACCTGATGGGAGAATGTGTGTTTGTAGTGGGAGGTGGGGAGGTGGATGCTGAGAGTATAGAGACTTTTAGAACTAGAAGGAATTAAAGACTTCCTTTTTCCCCTCTTTCTTTCTTTCTTTCTTTCTTTCTTTCATTTCAAATATGGAAACTGAGCCTCAGAGAAGGAAATGATGAATCTAAGTTCACAGACTTAGTTAAAGGCAGAACTGGGATTAGCATTACCTCTTGCGGCTTTCCATTCCAGGGTTCTTTCCCCAATGCCAGGAATGGCAAACAGATTTCCTTCCCTTTCCTGTGCTGATTCTAGTGAATTAGCATGGCTGCCTTGAACACTGTCTTCAGGAAGGTTTGCAAGTCTTTCAGGACTCAGTGGGAAGAATGTTGTAATTGATTAGCAATGTCTGTCACGGCCACAGGAGGGGATGGTGATCACCCAGGTTTTGCCTTCCCTAATTTACCAGGCCTCATTATAGGATCAAATTACTGTAGAGAAATCCTTCCTAGAGGACGCGAAGTGAAAATAAAGTGCAAATCTACATAACCCATTCTGCCTAAGACTCTTGCAAATAGCCCCAAATTAAGAGTTGGTAGTCAAGGTTTGTTTAGGATATCAACTCACACCTGCATTCAAAGTTTGCTAAGTAACACTGGGAGCAAAGAATATCGCAAAAGCTGTGACAACAGCGCGTGGAAGGCCGGATCTGAGATCTGGGAAAGCAGAACAAGAGAGCGGCTAAGTTAGGACACGTTACACAATGTGCGCCCAGAAGTTTTTTGGGGGAGGGGTTAGGTGTTCTAACTAAAATATCACTGCTTAGATTGCAACAGAGAAATTATTTTTATGAACAGAGTTATATGTGAAATCTGTATGAGCATATGGATTGGTCAATCCCTCCATGCCTAAATTTAATCCTAGTTAATAATGATGACGATGACAATAATAATAGCTATCCTGTTTAATCCTCATTACAAACTTGTCAGATAAATACTCTTATCATCACTGGTTTACAGCTGGGGAATCTCAGCTTTGGATGGCCTGAGGGACCACCCTAAAGTCACAAAATTAACGGGTGGCAGAGCGGGGATTCGAATCCAAAAAAATCATGATTTTTTTTTTCCCATTCATGTTAATTAAAATTTGGATCTGATCTGAAGAGTGTTTGAGAATCTGTGGAAGTTACTAGAAGTGAGAGATGAACCTTTACAGAATTAGTCTTGAAATCCTAACCCCTCTTAATGGGAAAGTGGCATCACCACCTTCCCCTTGTTTTCATCTACTGAAGTTCACATCACCAAACTTCTTAGCCTCTCTGGAAAACTGAGTGGCCCACGACCTGCAAAGGAAGCTTGTGGGGTTTGTGCACAGTGATTTCACATCTTCCCCGAAGAAACACCAACACAGCCAGTCCAGGTTAAAGGACATGAGCATTGCTACGCACTCTTCTTTTTCTCAAATTAATCAAGAAGTAGGAATTTCTGACAAATGCCATCTGCTGATTTTTCAGAGACGAGTTTTGGTGGTGTGACCAGCAGGTGCCTCGGCTTTTTCTAGCATGCAGTACCAAAATAGTCGCCATGGCAACCCTCAGAGGGCAGGCTTCCAAAGAGACGCACTGTGAGCACAGAAACTCTAGAGCACTTTCAAGCAAGAAGGAAGGGGGTGCAGTGGGCAGGTTTCCAGCGCAGGGAGCAGAGGCTTCTCCCCACGTCCCCAGGCCGGACCCCAGGCCGGACCCCAGGCTGCTGTGTACTTGGTACAGTGAGGCTCAGGCTCCCTGGGGCTTTTGCTCCGGGCAAGAGAGAGGAAATGAGAATCTGTGGGGGTGTCAGGAGGAGTAGGAAACTCCCAGATTTTTTGCAGGGACTAAAGTGGCTTGGGAATGGGACAGGTCCCTTGGAGGAGGGACAAGAGTCACGATGATGCCGAGGATGTGGTACGAGGCTGGTGGAAACTTTTGCAAGGCGCTCAGTGGATAGCGTAGAGCAAAAAGAGTGGAGACTTGGGGTTCGGGAAGCCTGGGTTTCTGACCAGGCTCAGCTGCTCTCCGATCCTGTGCGCCTGGGCGAGGGACAGAGCTTCCCGGGCCTTGGTCTCCTCAGCCCACCTGGATTATATGAGGTGCTGCCTGGCAGTGTGCGTGTACAAGTTAACGAGCGCAGCATGCGTAATCAGGGATGCAGCTCTGCTCCCTCCTCCGGGCTCCTAGGTGACCCGGGATTCCACATGTCCTTGTGGTGTTAGAAGCACACATAAAGACACGGTTAAACTTGAGGATTTTACTTGGGGAAGCACACGAAGCGGGCAGCTGGGGGAGGCCAGCGGGGAGAACCGTCACACCAGATTGCAAGTCCTGATCTCAGTGGAGGAGTGTGGGGAGGAATGTTGGCTGGAAGCGTCCTAGACCCACTATGTGTTCTAGGAAGGCTGAGCGAGGCCATGAGGGAGTTTTCAAACCACAGCCAACTATGAGAGAAGCCCCTGTTCTCCTGGAGACTAGGAGTGCTAGCGCCCCTGACTCACTCCAGGCTGGTTGGCTGGGAGCAGCCCATAAGAAATGTGGCCTCAATACAAGTACGCGTGCACAGCAGCTGGGCCCTCGGTCAGTCTGGGTCCCCGTCTGCAGGGGCTGTCCCACAGCCGCCACACCTCCCCTATCCCGACATCTCACTCGGGCACAACGGGCGCTTGTTCTCAGCCCCCACCCACAGTCCCTGCATGCAGAGCATCGTAGGAACTCGGCTCAGAGATATTTCCGGACCCCAACTCTGGAGAAGCAATATTCTCCATTAGGTTATACAGCAAAGTTACACATGCCCTGGGTGCCTACACTTAAATGCACACGTGTAGGTATGCATGCTGATTTGCTGATGTGCGCCTGTGTGAATGAGTATGCCTAAATGAGAGGATGAGTGTTTACACTGTGTATACATGTGTGGGGATTGATTGCTGCCGTTTAGTTGCTCAGTCGTGTCTGACTCTTTGCAACCCCTTGGACTATAGCCCACCAGACTCCTCTGTCCATGAGATTTCTCAGGCAAGAGTACTGGAGTGGGTTGCCATTTCCTTCTCCAGGGGAACTTCCTGACCCAAGGATCAAACCCGTGTCTCCTACTTAGCAGGTGGATTCTTTACCACTGAGCTACGAGGGAAGCCCTTGTGAATTTATACAGTGATACCAGTAGGACTATGCTAAGCATTTTTACCACAGTATCCCTCATTTTTACAACTATCTTTGAGGTAGATAAGGTAGATAATGTTACATGTTCTCCCCAACATGCCATTTAGACAGTACAAGGCGGAGCCAAGGATTGAATCAGGAATGTTTTCCTTCAGGGTCTGAGCCCCTGGCCTCTTCACCACACCTCTACCCCCACTTACTCATATGACCGTTTGTTACATGAAACCACAGATGTGTGCATATATAAGAAAAGTTAAGACAGAGGAGGGATAGATTGATTATAGATCAGTGGCTGATGAAGAGACACACTTCCAGAAGCACCCCCACACACATAGTTCTATTAGTGCATGCCATCTGGAAACATATATTGCATCCTAGTTGTTAGAATTTCTATATAACAAGCTGCAGCTCAAATTTTAGAGATTCTAAGCAATTTGAGACTCTGATTCTTCTAGTATAATCCTACAGAAGTCTCTCTTCTTGTCCTTCCCCCAAATCCTTGCTTCCGGGGCAAGTTTTTCAGACTGCTTTGTGGGGCTTGTTTTGTCTTGATTGAGAGGTTTTTTTTTTTTTTAATATAAAAATACAACTCCAATACTTTAGTATTCTGAATCGTTTGTCTTTGCTTGTTTCCTGGCAGTATGAAATACTAATCTAGAGAAGTCGATTTCGAATCAGTTGCAATTACCATTTATTGAGTACAGGTACTGTCCTTGAGATTTCCAGAAACAATCACATTTGAATTTGTTTCTTATCAAAATGATCCTCATTTTGCAGATGAGGAACTGAGGCTGTGAGAGTTTGAGTCCAGTTATACTCTGCTCATAAGGGGGCAGAAAAGAGGCTAAAGCTGGGCTTGGCTGGATCTACAGTCCGGCTTTTCCCACTGTTTTAACACTCTGAGTAGAAGGCATAACCCGCCCAGTGTTGCTATTCCGCACTGTTCATTACTTCTGCTGTTCCCCTGGCAGCCTGAAGGACCAGCCAGCCCCAGGAGGGCCGCCCGGGGCCGGGGCAGGTAGACTTACCTGGCTATCAGCAGATCCACTCTCTTCCCATTTCCTTTTGTAGCCGCCTTCCTCGGTTCACAATGACAGTCCAGCTTCTGCCAGTTCTGATTGCCATTCAAGCCTTTTTCTTTTTAAGGATTTTGAGGAAGAAAATAGTTGTGTGCTCAAAAGGGGCCTGGCAATCAGAAGTGTCTGGAGATTGTGAGCCGTTAACAGAGAGGTGGCAAAAGTGCTTTCTAGGGCATCCTTAGGAGCCCAAACTGCAGCTGAGTCAACACGACTGGGTCTGGGCAGGTCTCCAAACACAGCGGTCGGGCCGAGGGCTGTGACGAAGGCCCCGGTGTCTGAGGGGTGCTGCAGGCTGTCAGCTGCTTATGGCCCCCCACTCTCTGCCTGTCAGCCCTCAGTCACCCATGCAGTGAGTGGTCTCACCCCTTTTCGAGAAAACTGGTCAGAAAAGCACAGCGACTTGCCCAGTGGCAGGCAGCTAAGAGGCGGGACACCAGCCCGGCCCTTCTGGCTCCAGGCCCACCATCTGGGGCTGCGTCTGGGTGGTCCTCACGCCAGGACAAAGGGCCGGGAGGGGGGGGCGTGGAAAATAGCAGAGGAGCCTGGAAACAGCGGGTGGCCTCTGTAGAAGGTAAGGTTGCCGTGGTCACCTTGGGTTGCCGTAACCAGTACCACAGATTGAGTGGCTTAAACAACAGAGAGTTGCTTCTTACAGAACTGGAGGCCGGTAGTGCCATTTCAGGGTACCAGCATGGCTGGATGCTGGGGACGGCCCTCTTACTGGTCTGCTGTCTTCTTGCTGGGTCCTCATGTGGCAGGGGGTAAAATCTCTCCTGTCTTTTCTGAGAGAGGCACTAACCCCATCAGGTGGGCTTTTTTTCTTGCAGGTTCTTTAAAAGATTTCTATTTTATATTGGACTGTAGTCGATTTACAGTGCTGTGTCAGTTTCAGATGGACAGCAGAGTGAACCAGTTATAACACAGACACATCTGTTCTTTCGCAAATTCGTTTCCCACTTAGGTTATTACACAATATTAAGCAGAGTTACCCTGTGCGATACAGTGGGTACTTGTTAGTTATCTATTTAATTTTTTATTTCATTTTTTTATTTTTAATTGGGGATTCTCATGACGTACCTACCTCCCCAAAGCCCTGTGTCCAAAATACCATCACACTGGGAATTAGGTTTTCAGCATATGAATTTAGGGGATGCAAATATTCAGGCCACAGCAGAAAGAGAGAGCCCTGGAAGCCCATTTCGATCGGCGCACTGAACCAAACGCCATGCTGGGCACTGGGGATATGGCATGAACAAGTCCTCCTAGACCTTGCCCTTATAGACTCAGAATCCACTGGGCGAAAGCAACAGTTAAAAAGACAGCTCCAACACAGAGTGACGAGCGAGGAACACGTAGGCTCTGTTGGAGCACATGAGAGGGCCCCTCGCCGAGACATGGGGTAAGACCTCGCGACTCATTTTCAGGTATAAAACAACTTAAGATCTGGGGTGGAAGAGATCCAGGAAAGCTTCTCAGAAGAGGCGTAAGGCTGGTGGCAGGACAGGAAAGAGCCTTCCAAGAGGGACTGTGTCCATCAGGCCGTGGGGAGTCCCTGCCAGTATTTTGAGTGGAGCAGTGACAGTGTTGAGCCTGCATCTGGGAAAGGTGGTTTTCAGGGCAGTTTGGATGGTACTGGGGAGACGAGTACCAGTGTGTGGGTGAGGGATGATAAGGGCATCAGTCCTGGGGCGAGGGCTCAGCCAGCAGGGTAGTCTCTGGGGATGGCAGAACCGGAGGGGGCCGAGCCACAGAGCAAGTCTCCGTGGTGCCTGAGAAGAAGTTGAAGATCCACCTGGTGGGGCCAGATGTGTTTCCCTCCAAGGGGCAAGCTCTCAAGGCGAGGGGTGAAAAGCAGCAGCCGGAGGGCCGGACACGGCGGGGTGCGAGGCCAAGGTGGGCAGGACGCGCGGGGCGCCAAGGGCTCTTGCTGGAAATGGGCCTGAGCCGCTAACTGTGTGTGTGTGTGTGTGTGTGTGTGTGTGTGTGTGTTGGGCTATGTGCATACGTGATACACACACAAGCATGCGCTGAGCCGAGAGGAGGGATGACCTGGGTTAAAGAGTGGCAGGTCAGGGAGATAGTGAGGGTCCCCTGAGAGGTTAGGGGAGACATGCAGCCAGGAGCAGGTCTCAGCACCCACATGGCCAGTCACTCCATGGGCACCTGGTCAAGGGAAGGAAGAGCACGGAGCTTCCCACAGGGCAGCCCTCTCTCCCCGGCTCTGCCCCGGGAAAGCAGCCCCCTCAGCCAGCTGGCCGTACCGTCAGTCACCGCGCTCTGCACACCTCCTGAGTAATGCCCAGGACACGGAGATTAAAACCCAAAGTCTGGTTTTTTTTTTAAATCAAACTGATTTGATTTGAATCAAATTCTTTTCTGGCACTTTCCACAGGCTTCCAGGGGTTCTGTCCCCTGCACTCAGGGCTGAGAAAGCTGCTGTGTCCGCAGCCCAGCCACCCCAGGGGCTTCCTTTGAAAGCTTCCTGCCACGTCCAGGGGCTGCAGCTCCGGAGGAGAGAGAGCAGCGTTTTCAAGACGGTCCTCCCAGATCCCGTTCAGCACCACGACCCCCCCCTTCCTCCCCACCCCTCGGCTCGGCCATCAGAGTTCCCTGAGAGCGTCCCAGGGCCACCCAGCCGTCGCGCTCCTCAAGAGGCCGGCCGACCCTGGCCGGCCGGAGGGCACCGTGCCCACAGCCCAGGGCCTGCCCATCTGCCCTCCGCTCCTGCTGCTGACGCACGCACCCTATAATAAGCCTGTTACTTGGAGCTGGGGCGGCTGGGCTGTAGTAAGCCGAAACGCTACTATATTTGCGCTGTCCCCACATTTAGACGAAGGCTATTTTTAACAGGGGTCTATGTGGGGGCTGCCCACGTCACGCTCCGCTCACACGCATCGCACTCGCCCGAGCACTTGTGCCAGGTCTCTTACCGTCCCCTCCTTCCTTCCATCGCTGCTTTCGTTTCGTCTTTCTGTCTCCAATTTCCTTCCTTTCTTTTCCCAAGAGGAAATCGGAATGGGGATGCTGGGCCCCACCCTCACAGGGCAGAGTGGGCAGTGGACACTAGGCCTGTGGCTGGTTCTCAGAGCCTGCTGGCAGGGGCCGCGCACAGACCCCATTCCCCCAGGGGACCCAGAATGGCCTGCTCTGCCCCCACATTTAGCCCGGGCAGGATGCCGGCCGCTTCTCTGCGGCACGCCAGTTCTGTGTGTGCATGTTTGGCGGAGCATGGCCAGCAAGTTCAGAAGAAAATAAGTCAATGGGTTCATTATTCATCCAGAGCCCTTTTTTCAATCTTAGAAGTTAGTTTTGTCAGATTTCTCTAAGAAGACAGAGTTTCTATGTATTTTGATGAGACAGTGTTCCATACTTCCTAGGCTAGTGGTTCACTTAAGGGAAGAGGTGGGGAAACCGGTGGAATGAACACGCGTGGAGTCCCCGCTGTGGTCCAGCACTCTGCCAGCCCTTTGGGGGCCTAGACCCTGGTGCTAGGTCCTGCCACACCCAGGTCACACGTGAGGAGGTTGAGAGAGATGAGCGGCTGGCCTGGGTTCACTTAGCTCATAAGTGACTATGCTGAAGTCTGTGCCTGGCTGCAAACTCCCTGCTGGCCCCAAACCTCACATCTTCCCAACTGCTTCCTTCTTACCTCTCCAAAAAAATAATGAAAGTCTTCATTAACGCTTTTTTATTATTTTCTTTCCCTGGCTCTGCTCCTCTCCTCGGCCCCTCACCCCAACTGAAGGAGACCTTTCCCACCTCGGAACCCTCAGCACGAGCTTGGTCTGCTTCTTTAGATTCTAAGCAGTGACTGATCTGAGATGCAGTCACTTTGGAATATAAAAGGGACACCAGCCCTCAGGCTCTGGGGCTCCTGGGACCTCCCTAATGGATCCCAAGAGAAACACCACGTTGTCACATCTTATTTTATTTCTACCAACAATTGGGGTCATGGCTTCAGAATGAAATATCTTTATTGTGTTTCTAAGAGCACAGGGCACTGAGACTTGAATTCACATCAGACTTCAGCAGAAACAGAATACGGGGCCAGTTGTAGGATACCCTGCCCTCCCAAGCCCAGCTCCTGTAGGTGTCGGAAAACTCGTGGAAACCAAATGCTCCCTGGGTCCCGTCATCAAGACCTTTAAAGTGCTGACTTGTCTCAGACATTTCCTGAGACTCTGATAAGAGATCATTGCCTATTTGGTGTCCTAGAGTCAGGAGCCCTAATCCCAGGGGCCTTGTGGCTATAACAGTAGAGCAAGTTACAGTGTTTATATTTAATTTCTTCTTCCTTAGATTGGAGATACTAATGCTACTTTGCCCACTCACCCATTTCAAAATTTGCTAAGAAATGTAAATCAGAAAGTTTATGTGACTGTGCTATCGTGAAAGCTGGCAAATGCTACAAGGATGTTAGTTGCTAGTACTGATGTTTTTGTCGTTAGTAAAGATGTGAAGGTGGGCTCAGCAAGGCCAAGTGACATGTTTAAGGACACACAGCAAGTAAGTTGTTGGAATAAGGGCTTAATAGCCCTTCTTCCCTCTGCAAAGGGCTGAAAAGAAACCACAAGGCCACTGGAAGACTCAGATGCTGAGCTCTACAATGCTGGCCGAGTTCAGCCCAGAAATGGGGACACTGATCTGGGCTGGGTCCCATCGCTCTCCCCAGCTGACCCTCCCTGCACCTTTGTCCCAGAAGCTTCTCAGGCTTCTCAGCAGCGTGGGTATCCTGCCTCAGCCAGAGCTGAAATCCCAGAGCAGGGACAGAGGAGCCAGTGTCATGGGGCTTCTGGTTTCAGGATATACTGGAAAGGTGAGAAGGAAGCTTGTCTTCCCATGGATCTGGGCCAGGGCCGGGTGGCGGGGCCTCCCCTGCCAGGAGCTGGGACGTTCCCCAGGTGTCCGGGCATCCCCAAGTCAGCAGGGCCGCCAGCACTTTCCAAAGCATTAGCCTAGGTCAGAAAATAAGTCCTTCAGCCCTTTGCCTGAACCAGATGCTTTGTCATTCGGACAAAACCTGCCCCAAGTAGAATCTACCACCTTGGCAAAAGGCATTGTGCTCGCCTGGCTTAGGGATCAGTCTGCAGAAAAGAAACTAAAGCCTCATGTAACTGCTTCCTGGGGGACTTGATGAGAAGACCTCTTTACATCTTGTACCTCTACACCTCAGCCTCTAGGACTTTGACCTTTATGTCTCAGCTGCACCTTCCTCTCCCATCCCCAACCACCCCCTCACCTCTCCACCCCTAACCCTACAAACTCCCACTCATTTTCAAGGCCTGGTGCAGATATTACTCTATCTGTAAAATCTGTTCTGGTCCTTCTCCCAGTTAGGAAAATAATGAAAGACCCTCCTCTGGGCTCTCACAGAACTTCCCATACATCCATACATGGATACATACATCCAGCCTGGGGCAGAGGAGCTACC
>CM035285.1:2130413-2162921 GCA_020226075.1 Hydropotes inermis
AGGAAACAGGAGCTGCCTCTCCAGGAGGTCAGCCTGCCCGCCTCCCCACCCCCCTCCCCCAGCCCCCGCCGCTCAGCAACTGCAGCCAGCTCAGGGATGACTAAGTGAAACAGCGATCTGAAATGGCAGTGCCCTCCGCTCAAGGGGACACTTTGGTCGTGTGTTTAGGTTCCAGAGTGTCAGTCCCATTTCCAACCCCTCCCCAAATATTAGGCCAAGGCTAAGCTTTACTTGAGACCACAGTTTAGGGCGCCGAAACTCTCACAACCCAGGTAATCTCTCAGTGTGGGGTACACAGAGCTGATTGGTCGGCCTAGACTGGGTTGCCAGATTTAGGAAGTAAAAATACAGGATATCCAGTTAAATTCGCATTTCAGATCGACAAAGCACACATTTTTAGTATAAGCACGTCCAATGCAATATTTAGAAATCCTTGTAGTAAAAATTGCTCACTGTTTCTCTAAGATTCAAATGTAACTGGACGCTCTGTATTTTATCTGGTAGCCCTACGCTCAAACACGTTGGCATTTGTTCCTTTCCACCCCCTATCCTGCTTCTCTATCTCCCTCCCTTGCAGGTTTTTCCATTTATAAACCGTGAGACCTAATACCCTTTCTCAGCCTCTGCTTCTAAGGAACCTGACCCAAGGCTGTCGTTGCCTCTCTGCCATCCACAGTGGCCAGAGAATGCCCTCCATTTCACCTGGACTCTGCAGAACATGTCTCTTTAGCCCAGCCTCCTGACACAGGATGGGTAGAGCAGTTCTGATGAGGGTGTCTATTCTATGTGACCCTCAAGGAAACCACTGCTTCTAACTACATTCCTGCAGGCCTGGCTTCCTTAGGAAGACAAGTTGTCCAGAAATCCTGGTGACCACACCTCCTTTAGGGAGATGACTTTGATCCATCCATGACAGAGCTAGGGTCGGTGGCTTAATATCTGAGTCTGGATCTTATACTCTGGAACATGAAGACTGAATGAAATGACATCAGGGGACCATTCCGGCTATGACCCAGTGAGCACTGGAGTTTTCCTAAACCTGACTTTTGTGTTTAGTTTGTAAAGTACTCAATCTAGTGCCTGGCACAAGTTTGCTGTTAGTAGTCGCGTCGATCATAAGCAACTGTACTCAGTAACACCTGATTCCTCAGATAACATGGAATCAATTAAAAAATGTCCTACGAGGGCACCAGGCACCCAGCTAAGCAGATTTCAGGGCAACGCCCCCCGCCCCCCAAGGTGGAGTGAGTCGTCTCAGAACGCAGGGAGCTTTCTGTCACACAAAAGGAGAAGTCGGAGAGAGGGGAGACATTTATTTACCTGCCAGTGGTCAACCATTCCCATCTGTCATCTCCTTTAATCACACACCGAGGTGTTTGGCAGGGGTTGGATGAGGCCCCCAGAGGGCGTGCACTGGACTGATGCCAAGGTCTCACCCAGACCTGAGATTCCAGCGTTCTGCAAAAACACTGACACCCCAACATCTACAGTAAGCCCAGTGGCCAACTCTGATGTCCAGGAACTTGGCAGATGGTTCCAGGACAATGTCCCAGGCTCTGCTCCTACACTCTTCAGAACTTCAAACACTCCAAGACCAACTGGAGGTCTCAGACCTCCTGTCCTTCAAGTCCTCTCGACACAGGAGGCAGAGTCACCCTCCTTCCTCCTGCCCGTCGCCACACTCCGTGCTGTGCCCTCTTCTCGAGGGGCTCGACTCAGCCACCAGCCACACGGCTGTTTGGCTGCAGGGACTGGCATTCCATTCCCTCTCTCACAAGGACACCCAGGAGCCCTCGTTTCACACAAAATCCCATTGTGGAATCTTTGTCCACACCCACAAAATCCAGAGCTGGAGGAGACTGTGGAGCACCCAGTCCAGTCCTTAGCAGATGTACCTGTGGAGCCACCCAAGGACACCCCTGACAAGTGTCTCTGCTTGCCACCTTGTAAAGACTTTTTACTGACGTGCTTTCTGGCTGTGCTGGGTCTTGCTTTGTTGCGGGCTTTCTCTAGTTGTGACGTGTGGGGTTTCTTCGCTGCAGGGCATGGGCTTCTCGACGTGGAGGCTTCTCTTGTTGCGGAGCACAGGCTGTCGGTGCTCAGGCCTCAGTACTTGCGTCTGGGGTCTTCCCAGTCCAGGGATTGAACCTGTGTCCACTGCATTGTCGAGTGGCTTCCGAACCACTGGACCACCAGGGAAGCCCCTGCTTGACACCTCTGAAGCCAAGATCCTGCTCCCAGCTCCTTTTCAATGAAGAAAAGGCACCACTCAGCCAGTAGAAGATGCTTCTCATTTTCACACGCAATCTGACCTTCTGTGGCTTCTTCTCATTGGTCCTCATTCTTCCTCTGATGGCACAGAAAGTCAGTCTTGTTGGCAGATGGTGAGCAAAAAGGTTTGGAGAGGTGTGTGGGAGAAGTGTCATGAGATGATGTCAGAGGGGGCGAGAAACATCAGAAAGAAAAATGATAAAGATCTAGGCTTGCTACAAGGGACCTGCATCCTGCATGCTTTCTATCACGCTTTTTAAAAGTGTGGTGCTAGAGAAGTAACCCCTCACCCCTCTAGAAAACTTGTCCATCCCAGATAACTTACTGTGTGAGGACTACAGACAACCAGAGTATTGTGTCACTCGTGTGGTGACAAGAAAGAGGCAATCAGGAAGCAGAGAGGCTCAAAACTGTCACGGGAAAGACATTCGAAAGAACTGGGTCTGTTTAGCCTGAAGAGTAGATCTGGGTGGTAACAAACATAGTTGCCTCTAAAAATCTTTCCTGGGGAAGACAGATTGGACCAGTTCCAAATGGAGGAAAGAATTGGACTTAAGACAAAAGGATAAACCATCAAAGTAACCAAAAGCTTTTCTATTAGACAGAGCTATCTAACAGTGAGAGGTTTTGGTCCCTGAAGGTGTCCAAGGGAAGTGTGGAAGAGGGGCCATCAGTGCAATTCAAGCTTTGGGCGGAGGTTGGACTTGACAGCTTTTGCATCACCACAACCACCCTCACACACACACACACACACTAAAAGCTCGGTATTTAAAGCTAGACGCCCTTTATTTTTCAAAGCGCATCAGCGTAGGGTGTACGTCTCTTGCTTTGTTTAGCCCTGGTCACCCAGAGATGTTCCCATCGCCGACGTGGTTGTCAGCAAGTACTGAAAGCCTTTCCTCTCTCCTCGGAAGGAGGGGAGCAGATTGTCTGGATCCGCGCAGAGTGCCCTGGCTCCGGTCTCAGCACCAAACGCGTTCCTTCTGCGCAGTCTGTTCCGTTTTGACAATGCAAAGAGGAGAGCCGGAGAAAGTCCCGGAGCCAAGGGTTCTGGAAGCTGCAGGGTGGGGCTGTGCTCTGGGACGGGAGGGAGCATGTTTTTAAGAAAGTTGTGGTCAGAGCCCCTCACTCAGGAGGGATGCAAGCAGAAAGTCTGGCTGAGGTCAGCATCCGACCTCACTCTGCCTCTTTCAGAGAGGAAGGGCTACCTACTGTAGCCACACCAGTGTTTTCTCAAGGGCAGAGTCAGACAGAGATTTTTCTCAGGAGGAAACTCCCCTGCACCTCTCTGGCATCCTGGAGATTAAAATAATAATAAATTGATTTTTGTCTGCACATGAGATGAGATTTGCTGTGCTGTCTAAGGATGGAGTATTAGACTTCCTGCTTTAATGAGATCTAAAAAGTGACCTCATTTGGAGCGTTTTATATCCTGTGGCCAGCCAGTAGTAACTCATTAAATGGTATTACTCACTAGGATTACTGAGCCCGCCTCTGTGCTAGGCTGCGTACCAAGCGCTGGGCGGAGGAGGTCCAGGATTTGCCCTCAAGAAGCTTATAGGCCAGGGAGATGGAATCACGAGCAGACAACTGCAGTCGGCAC
The DNA here is from genome assembly GCA_020226075.1 of Hydropotes inermis. Lineage (NCBI taxonomy): Eukaryota > Metazoa > Chordata > Mammalia > Artiodactyla > Cervidae > Hydropotes > Hydropotes inermis. Next base: position 2,134,288 of record CM035285.1, read on the forward strand.
AGCCAGGGCTCCAGGAGATGGATACCGTGAATACACCCACTGGCCACGAGCCTCAGGGACCGCGTCCTGGAGGAAGGGATGCTTGAGATGAGTTTTCAAAGGTGAGCAAGGTTTTACGAAGCCTCAAAGGCAGGCGTGGGGAAGGATGATAGAGGGAGGAATCTGTGTACACAAAGGTATACAAAAGGTGTGAAAACCTTTGTTTATTTAAAGCAACCACATGTACTTTGATGTGACCAAAGCCACACATGATGCTGGCAGACATGTCCCGAAGATGAAGCCAGAAAGAAGGTTTCAAACTAGGGGAATTTTGTCTCCCAGGCACGTCTGGTTTTCCTAAGGAGAGGAGGGGTGGCGCTCCTGGTCTCTGCTGCTGCTGCTAAGTCGCTTCAGCCGTGTCCGACTCTGTGCGACCCCACAGACGGCAGCCCACCAGGCTCCTCTGTCCCTGGGATTCTCCAGGCGAGAATACTGGAGTGGGTTGCCATTTCCTTCTCCACTCCTGGCCTCTAATGGGTAGAGAACCAGCCTTCAAGGCTCTGGACAGCCCCCACAACCAGACCACAGTGTCAGCGATGCTGAGGTGGAGAAACCCTAAGTTGGAGAGAGGCAGGAGCCACATCACAAGCATGGAGCTCCTTTAGGGGCACTGCGCTTTCCAAGGGTCGTGCAGAGAGGGCACCCAGGAGAGAGAAACCAGGGTAATATAGAGTTTTCAGATCCTGCAACCCAAAGTCTCCCTTACCTGTGTCTGAACCGCCCTTCCTAGCCGAAAACATGTGATAAGTCTGCAATCACTAGCTTCCCCCAACTTGCTGATAAAAACATTAAACATGAAAATCCCTGGGGAAAATAATGTGTTGGGTGCGCATAACATCATTCAATTTATGGGGCAATTTTCATCCTTCATCTCATTTTACTCCTTCTACAAAAGAGAAATAAAGCTCGGAGACGCTCTGCAATCTAGGAATTATTTAACTGCAGCAAGCCCTGCTCCCATCTCTTCTCCCAGTCAGTCTCTGAGTGTACCATGGACCCATCCCTCTGACAGCAGGGGATGCTGGGAGTATCCTCCATCCTGACCTTCATGGCCTCCTTTCCAGCTTCCTGGATTTATGTCTGTGTGAGGGGCCCAGAGCAGGCTTCCTGCCTCCCTCTGACCATAGCCGTGACACTCACACACCCTTCTGACCACGGGAGACCTCGCACTCCCTGCGGTGACCTGGCTGCCTTGGTAAGAGGACCTCTCCTGGCCAGCGTGTCAGGGGCAGCTGCTCGGCTCGTGCACTCTGGCCAGGAGGCATCACCGACCCTGTGATCTGGCTGTTCACCAAACTGGCAGAGGGGCACAGGTGCCTTGTCGAGGTGCTGCTCCCTCTTGACTGAGCAAGTCTGACCACTAAATCACCCGGCGGAGGACGGCGCCAGTCAGCTGAGGGGTGGGCTCTTTCCAAGTGGAACCCCAAAATACTGCTGATCTGAAATTTCGCTGTCTCCAGGACGGCATTAACAACCCACGCCAGGTCACATGCTGCATAAACACTCTCAATAATCAGCACTCATTCTAACAGTTTGTCAGAGGCCTGCTCATCTGATTCAGAAGTTTATAGCATGACTGTCTTCTACCCCATTAGCTCATGAGCTCATGGAGAACTGATTTCCTACATTCCCAAAGGCAGTTTTCCCGTCATACAGAAAAAACAAAAAGCAAAACCAGCACATCCTTTGCCTCTTAATCTCCCACAACCCATTCATTTCCAAGCCCAAGGAATCCTTTCCCCTGAAGGGAAATGAATCTTCAGGAGATAATAAAACCTTGCCTGGTCTCAGGCCCGCCTGCGTCATCCCAGTGCTGCCTACCCCGGCCCTCCCACGTCAGCCCTCTTAGCCCCAGCAGCGTCTCAGAGTGGGTCCCCACTCATCTGCCCACAGCTCCTCCTTCCACCTGCGGAGCCCGCGGCTGTCTCCTGCTGACCAGGGCTCCATCCCTCTCCGGTGATCTCGCTCCTTCTCCAGCTATGTTCAGACACTTTGTCAAGGCTCTAACAGTGGAGAGCGCCTGAGCCCTGCTGTGGAGGAGACTGGGTGACAAGAAACAGGAGCAGACGGTACAAGGAGCTGGCCGGAGGAGGGCAATGGGGGGGTGGCGGTGGCCAGGCCAAGATGCTGATTGTAGAAGAAGCAAAAACGTGGGTGTGAGAGCTGAGCCTGTGTTGGAAAGAAAGGGGCTCAAGCCCCAGGTGGGGTGAGGGGCAGAAAAGGGGTCCCTTTCAACCTTGAGAACTTTGAATAATAAAGGGGGTACATTGTCTGGGAGCTCTGCTGTGACTCTGATCCTGAAGAGCATGCGTCTCTTTCTTGGGGTACAGGATGATAGCACCACTTCTCCAGGCACTTCTGTGTTCCAGTGATGTGCTTTCCAGAAACGCTGCGGACCCCTCATCTGCGCCTGTTCATCGCCCCACACCACTGCTGAGCGTGACCCCCACAGGCTTAGAGGGGGACAGTGGGCTGACAGCACAGGGGCAGGGCCGGTGGGAGCGCCCCATAAAGCCACGGGACGCTGACAGGCCGTCACCTCGCTGTCAAGCGGCAGCCCTGATGGGTTTTCTAAAAATACCCTGGGTCCTGTCCGCACGGGCACCAGCCCAGCCCTTGTGAGTGCCAGGCAGACAGGCACCCTCCTCGCTCTCCCCAGGCCTGCTTTCAGCTCAGGTTCCTCCGCTCTCCCCCGGCCATGACATGAGCCACCCTATTCCTCCCGCCTCTCCACAGGGACCACCGGGCAGTGAGCAGAAGACACAGAAGACCATCCCATCACCAAAGTGTATATATATATATATATATACTCACTCACTCATTCGCTCAGCATGCATCCAGCAGAGCTTTCACGAGCCAGTGCAAAGTACCTTTTCTAGGCTAGGCCTTGTAGTAGATGCCCCAGATTGGGTGAGCAAAGCCAAACACGAATAAGTACTGTGTACATGTGTCCCCATCCTGACCCCCCCTCCCACCTCCCTCCCATCCCGTCCCTCAGGGTCGTCCCAGCCCTGAGCACCCTGTCTCATGCATCGAACCTGGACTGGCCATCCATTTCACATATGATAATACACATGTTTCAATGCTATTCTCTCATATCATCCCACCCTCGCCTTCTCCACATGTGCACCCATGGCTGATTCATGTGAATGTATGGCTATTTTTTTTTAGATTAAAAAAAAGAAGAAGAAAAGAAAAAAAACCTGAGTAAATATTGTGACTCTGTAAATCTAGTTATACTCAAGAATAGGCAAATCTAATCCGAAACTATGAAAGTCAGAATACCAGCTACATCTTGAAGATGGGCGTAGTTATTGACTGAGGAAAAGGAGGAAGGGATTTTCTGGATTCTGAGATGTTGTGTATCTTGATCAGAGTGACAGTCTCATGGATGCAATAATATGTAAAAATGTGCTGAGCTTGAAATTTAAAATTCATGTCTTTTCCTAAACGTTATGCCTCAATCATTTATAAATATTATGTTACGTTGTTATGTTCTATTATATTATATATGGACTTCCCTGAGTCAGGAAGATCCCCTGGAGAAGGGCATGACAACCCACTCCAGTGTTCCTGCCTGGAGAGTCCCGTGGACAGAGGGGCCTGGTGGGCTATGGTTTTACGACATGTTATGCCTCGGTCGTTTATTTATATGTGTGCATATAAACATTATATTATATATAAGCTTTATATTTACATGTATATATATATAGAATTATTCTGGTTTTGTGTTTTATAGTTTATAGACGGGAAAACGACAAAGCAAAATTTGAGCAGTACTTGTTTCTTATTGGTGAGATGATGGTGAATTTTTAATCTCCTTCTTTATATTTTATCCGCTTTCCCAGATATTCTGCATGGAACATGTCTTGCTTATGTAATGAGATTAAGTATATTAGATGCTATTTTGAAAGTGATAACCCTCGAGGTGAAACATTCGGCAGGCACGCGGTAGGTGGCTCTCTTCCCAGAGGGGACAGAGCCTGCCCCCAAGCTTTTGTCCTCTTGGACGCTGAGGACATGGGTCTAGGAGTCCTGATCTAGGTCTTTAGGATTTTAGCACAACTAAATACAGTCTCTGGCCCACTGGTGGCGGTGAGGGTGTGTTGCCAGAGGAATGTTAGGGCTTCCCTCTCAGTCCTGAGGGAAGGAGCCTCGGGGCTCTGAGAGCTCACTGTGCGGATCCTCATCCCGGACTTGCCCGGCTCCGCTCTCCTGCATTTCTGACCCCTTCCACTGGGGATTCTGTGCCCACCCCACCCCCGCCTCTAGACTTCGGGTGATCTCGTGACCCCTCACCTCCTCCCATCAGCAGGAAGGACCTGTCAGCTTATGCTGCTTGGGGCCATGGTGAGGCAGGGGGAGCTGATGGGGAGCATTAAAGCAAAAAGAAAGCCAGATTAAACCTCGAAAACCCTCAGGAAGGAGGAACAGGGAAAGCTGAGGAACCTCTTCAGGCCTTGGTGTTCTGTTGTGAGGGTCACATACAAAGAGCACGTGGTGAGCTCTGGAGCTGAAGGCCAGTTTGTGTTCTGGCTTTGCTGACGCGTGGGAGATGCAGGCGGGCGGCGTGGCTGACGCCCCCTCCGTCTCCCGCATCCCTAATGTCCTTGTCAGCCATCACAGCCTGCACACAGCAGGCGCGAGATGCGGTTTGTGTGTGTGTGTGTGTGTGTGTGTGTGTGTGTGCCCGCGCCCGAAGCCTAACTTCTGCATTAGCGAAATCAGGGAGGTCATAGGATGCATATCTGCCCGTGATGCACAAATGTATTTTGAATTTCCAGCCTGGATCCTGAAATCACTTCCCCTCCCTCCGGTCTCCTCTCCCACCCCCAGCACACAGACTCCCACAGCGAGGTCATGTGAGGCCATCTCAGATTGAGCCCAGCGATGAGCCGGCGGCCCGGCTGTGCCCTGTGACACTCGCAGCCTCCGGCAGTCACATGGCCTCAGCTGCCACCAGCTGCCTTCTCTCCCCAGCCCGGGGCCCACTCCCTGGCAGGCTGCCCGAGCTGACTCGTCCCTCCAGGCTCCGAGCTTGGCAGGCAGCAGGGCAGAGGGCCGGAAAGTCCACGGCCAGCGGGCTTGGACCGCGCTGGTCTCAGCCGACCACGGCGGCACCCCGCCCAGGAGTCTCCCCAGCACCACGTGGCGTGCCCGCGGTGGATTAGGTGCCCTGCTGGCCTGGTGCAGAGATGGACAGGGCTGTTGGCTGCTGGCTCCGGGCAGCCAGCCCCAGCCGGAGCCCCCGTGAGCGGGGAACTGGAGCCACAGGTGCTGAGACGAGGCTGTGTGGGGCGCCAAGGACACCATCCAGCCGTGTGCCTCGCGGAAAGGCTGGGAGCCAGGCGTTGCCCAGCCTTAGAAGGAGAGAAGAGAAAAAATACAGAAGGGGCCATCAGTATACATATTATGCTCAAAAACAAAAAAAAAACAAAACTCTGGAGGAGGGGTCCTCAGCCGAGAGCAGTTTTGCCACCCAAGAGACATCTGGAAACATTCTTGGTTGTCACAACTGAGGGACTGCTACAGGTATCCAGCGGGCAGAAGCTAACATGTTGTTGCTGAATCCCCTGCAAGGCACACGACAGATGCCCCTAACAAAGGCTTATCCATCCCCAGGGTCAGCAGTGCCACAGTTAAGAAACCCAGCTCTAGAGAGAAAGCAACCCTTCTGGGGGAAGTGTGAGCAGGACCCCACAAATGACCCCTCCTGCCCACCCTACCCCGCTGAATGAACTGGGACTGTCACACCCAGGCTTGGAAATATTCAGTGCGTAGCCAGTGTCTTCAGATTTGAACTCAAACCCCTCCGCACGTGGCACACGAAACCTTGCTTCTCTGATACAGCTTACCCTTCGGCCTCACCTCCTGTGGGGCTGGGATCACATTAAGTCATGCACAGTGTCCCAGTACCCCAGACCTTCGCCCTTGAAGGAGGAGAGGCTGTATCTCCTCCCTAGAGTGCAGACCTGCTTCCATCAGACCGAGGCCCACCCACACCTCTGGGTTCAGTTGCACCATTTCCTCGTTGGAGAAGCCCCGAGAAGTGTGTCTGTCTCTCCCACCAAACGTGGTCCCCAATGCCTGGGGTGACCTTGAACAAGGGGACCCGATCTCTCCTTGATCTTGGGGTGGGTGGGCAGGTCTAGGCTATTGTCCGCCAATAGCAGAAAATCCATGGGGAGCTGGAGAAAATGCAGAGTGACGTGAGGCCAGGCAAAGCAGGTGAGAAGCAGAGACAAGAAAGAGCCTGAGGGACCAGACGAAGTATCTGCTAACAAAACCACAGAGGAGCCGGGAACAGAGGAGAGGTCTGTGCCATCTCTAGAGGCAGAGTCTCTGGGGGCTCCCAGCCCGCCCACCGTGGCGGGCCCACAGCGCCCAGCTGCTCGTCACGTGCATCTTATATCAACTGGGAGATTTGGTCATCCTCACTCGAGAGCAAGGTCACTTACTTTTCCTTAAATCAGCTTCGTGGGGAAGGCAGGGCACAAGAGACGTTCCCATTTGACAGCCAAGGAAGCTGAGGCTCAAGGAGGTAAAGAGACCACTTCCACATTGCCAGTGCTGCATCCCACCTCCTTCCCACTTTGGCCACAGCATTCTGAATTAGCCAAGAAAAGATCGATCGGCGGATTCCTTCACCTTTGGTTTGATTTCCAGGGGCAATCCCAGAAGACAATGAAGAAGAACAGTTCCTCAGTGTCATCTCTGGTGGTGCTCAGCTACACACAGAGTTTATTTTTGTGCTTTACAGCTATATTGAGATACAACTGTCCTACAATAAGCTGCATATATTTAAAGTGTACAATTTGATGAGAGTTGACACATGTATCCTCCCACAAAACCATCGCCACAATGGAGACAATGAACATATATCCACCACCCCTCCAAGTTTCCTACGGCGCCTTTATTATCCTTCCCATCCCTCTTCACACACCCACCCCACACACACACGGGCAAGCACTGCCTCCTGCTCTTATGGCATCTTGTATCACTTGTATAAATAGGATCATATAGTATGTACTCATTTTTATATGGCTTCTTTCAGTCAGCATAATTATTTTGAGAATCATGCATGTTGTTGCATGTATCAAAAATTTACTCTTTTTTACTATGGAATGGTATCCCACTGTATGAATAAACCACAATTTGTCCATCCACCTGCTGCTGTTTTCATTTGGGGGCTGTTAGAAATAGAATTGCCTTGAACAGTTATATACGAGTCTCTGAGTGGATGTATGTTTTCATTTTTCTTAGGTAAAAACCTAAGAGTAGATTGACTGGGTCACATGCTCAATTGATGTTTAACTTTTTATGAAATTGCAAACTGTTTTCTGAATTAACTGCACCATTTTACATTCCATCCACACTGTGTTAAGCGTCCAGTTCTTCCATATGCTCACTAACATAAGGTTTGGTCAGTCTTTTTAATTCTAACCATTCTACTAGGTCAGGTGGTATCTTACTATGGTTTTTTGTTTTTGTTTTGTTTAATGTATTAATTTACTGGTCTGTGTCCAGGCTTATTTGCGGGACCTTCAATCTTCGTTACAGCAGGGGATCTTTGACTACAGCATGCGAACTCTTGGCTGGGGGATGTGGGACCTGGTTCCCTGACCGGGGATCGAACCCAGACCCCCTGCATTATAAGCACAGAGTCTTAGACACCGGACCGCCAAGAAAGTCCCTCTGACGATCGTTTTAATTTTCCATTTTCCCTAATAACTACTGACGTTGAGCATCTTTTTCACGTGTTTATTTGCTATCCATATATCTTCAATTAGTGAAGTGTTTATTCAAAGAAGAAGTTTTGGAAGAGTATTATATTTGTTTATATCAAATATAATAAAGTACATAGTTTTGAACATAGCCTTTGGAAACTGTCAGATCTGGTTTCACATTCTGGCTTGGTCACTTACTGTGCAGCTTAGGATGAATGGCTTACCTCCTCTGAACTTCATCTTCCTCTTGTGAAGGTAATAATAGAACCTGATAAGGTTTAAATGAGAATCAATTAATGCCTTTAAAGTATAACTCAAGGTCTAGCATATAGAACTCAATAAGTAATAATAATAACTATCATATTAATAACATTCTAACATTCAAATCAGTCTCATTTGAATTATGATGAACAAGACCCTGACATACCTCAAAAACTAATCTCTGTGAGAATTAAATGATGTCTCATGTCCAACACAGTAGATATACAATATCTTTTTTATCACTAGGTGAAAAATGGGATTTAGTAGAGGTCTAGTATGTCAGTGCTGAAAGAGTCCTTAAGAGAAATTTAAACGAAAACTATACTTTAGCTCACATGCTCTGGAAAGCAGAGCCTGAGGCGATAGGACCGGAACCTTACTTGGGCGGTACAAACTTAGGGTGGTTAGGGTGAGGAAAAGATTCAGAAACAAGACAAAGGAAGACGCGGGAGCTCTCACGTAGATAGCCCTACCCTGCGGTCACTTAGTGAGGCGCCAAAGAAACACATCAGGTCTCTCAGCAGACATGATCTCTCAGCACACCGAATTCCCCTGAAAGGTTTCCAAAGAGAAACCACACTCCACCGAAGTCCAAAGACGGGGAGAGTAGCGTGCATGTATCTGTCAGCTTCCCGCCTGCGGTCAAGGCTAACCCCACAGTGAACAAACTGCCCTGCACTTCCAGCGCCTGTCGCCCGGAACCCTGACGGTTGTTCAGGAAAACCTCCCACATCCTGCCGTGTGGCCTCTCACCGAAGTCCAGAACTGAATGGGCAGCTCAGTTAGATGAGATGCCCAGGAAGAGAAAGAAGAAGGTGTGCGAGATTCATGTCCTGCTTAGGCTGGGCACCTGCAGGAGCAAACCGGGAGTCTCAGATCTGAGTACCAGAGGTTCTGATGGGGAGTGGAATCCAGGAAGCAGCGCTGGAGGGGTAGAGAGGGGAGACAGAGGAGGAGGCCGGTACCCGGTGTGATGAGGAGGAGGCTGCTGCTGTGGACATCCGGGGCTCAGTCCCACTGGCGGCATCCAGGAGGTAATGGGAAACTCATTCCAGGCTTGCCCCACCTGGGAGCTGAGGGAGCTGGGAGAGCTATCTCCTTCCACTTGCCACTGGCTGAGGGCTGCTCCCGGGGACATCAGTTTCCACAGCCGCGCCCCCCAGGGAAGGAGGAGAGCCCCAGCTGCTGGCAGCGGGATGCCTTCGCCTGTCCTGGACTGGTGAAGGCGGCATCAGCTACACTGTCTCTGCATGCCTAGTGGCTCAGCTGTGCCCTACTCCTTGGGACCCTGCCAGGCTCCTCTGTCCACGGGACTCTCCAGGCACAAATACTGGAATGGGTTGCCATTTCCTCCTCTAGGGGGTCTTCTTCACCCAGGGACCAGAGTCTGCATTGTAGGCAGACTCTTTAGCAGGAGCCACCAGGGAAGCCCATCTGCTACACGAGGGGTCAGCAAACTGTTTCTTAAAGGGCCAGAGAGCAAATATTTGAGATTTACAGGCAACGTTGTTTTGTCATAACTAGTCTACTCTGCTGTTGTAGCTCAGCCACAGATAATCTGTAAACAAATGGGGTTGGGGCTTTGTCCCAGTAAAACATTAGTTAGTGAAACAGGCTGCCAACCGCAGGCCATAGTTGGCAGAGCCCTGCTCTACATGTACGAAGTATCCCATTCTGCAGACAGAGAAACTAAGGCCCGGTAGAGGAAAAGTAACTGGTTATAAAGGAGCCAGAGTCACATTTCTGACCTTCTGCTCAATATTTTCTCCACTGTGTCTTGTTAACCTCTTTACTGGGGCCTTGGTATGATTTTTAGGAGACTTTCAGCCAGAACTCTTCCAGGGAGAGTCTGTGTAACCCATAAATCTTACCTGGCAGTGGTCTGTTTCCTCTTAGTGGCCAGGCAGGCCTCAGGGACTGAAGCCATGCAGCATCCAGGATTGCTCAGAGCAACTTTGGGGAGCCTTCCTGGGCCAGGCCCCCTTCCACCAGGCCCTGCCTTGGCAGCTTTGGCAGAGCATCTCCCAGCAGCGGCCACAAAACACAGAGTGAAAAAGCAGTTAGAACTTTGGAGCCTATAAAAAAAACCTAAAAATATCCAGGAATGTGTGCACATATGTGGCCCTTCTGTGATCAAAACATCTGGGGAGAAGATCAAATGCTCCTGCGTTAATTTGCCTAAAATTCTGCAAGGACTTGGGAAAGGAAGTTGCAAGTCATTGACTTTACTGGGGGGAAGGACGTCAAGAGTCCTGCTTTTTTTTAAGACAGAGTAGGTTGTGCGCATGCAGAAACCTCCCTCGGGAGCAGTCCTGGACCTGGTTTCCTTGGGATTCTGAGGGTTGTTTCTCATAACGGGGGAGGAATGTTCGTTGGCTACAGGCTCAAATTCCTGATTCTTTTTTTTAAAGAAAATAAAAATACTAAGTCCCTCAAACAGAACATTAGGAGTGGGTGATAATACAGTGAATCACTAAATGTTGGATTTGTAGAAGGCCTCGTGTGAGCCGTGCATTTGTCAGATGAGGAAACTGAGACTTAAGGAGAACGTTTCCCTGATGTCCCGTGGAAGGTGGCAGAGCAGGGCTGACATGCATTCGTCCTGACTCCCAGGCCAGTGGTGCACTGGGAGAAGAGCTGGAGAAAAGGATCAATCCTGGTTCCTCTAATTCTGAGTCCTATGACCAACCTAGATAGCACATTAAAGCAGAGACATCACTTTACCAACAAAGGTCTGTCTAGTTAAAGCTATGGTTTTCCCAGTGGTCATGTATGGATGTGAGAGTTGGACTATAAAGAAAGCTGAGTGCCAAAGAATTGATGCTTTTGAACTGTGGTATAGGAGAAGACTATTGAGAGTCCCTTGGACTGCAAGGAGATCCAACCAGTCCATCCTAAAGGAAATCAGTCCTGAATATTCATTGGAAGGACTGACGTTGAAACTGAAATTCCAATACTTGGGCCACCTGATGCGAAGAGCTGACTTATTGGAAAAGACCCTGATGCTGGGAAAGATTGAGGGCAGGAGGAGAAGGGGATGACAGAAGATAAGATGGTTGCATGGCATCACCAACGCAACAGACATAAATTTGAGTAGGCTCTGGGAGTTGGTAATGGACAGGGAGGCCTGGCATGCTGCAGTCCATGGAGTCACAAAGAGTTGGACACGACTGAGCAACTGAACTGAATGACCTTATCTATACACTGAAGATGGTATTGGTTGGTTTTGTCTATAAAGCCAAACCGGAACCTCTGAATCTTATGCTGTGTACCTATGAGATCCTTGAAGGGTGAGCCAAGGCAGGCAGGCAGGTATCCACTCCCTTCATTAGTAATCATGCCCCCAAGCCCTAATAGAACATCCTGGTAATTTGGGCTGGCTGATGTGTGAGCCTAGAATTCCAGTTGGCCCCTGGCTTGAATCCTTGGCCAGAAACAGGCTAACAATTAGCTTGTTTAGCCTTATAAGGTGCCCTTTCCTCAGGCACACCCTAACCCTGGAGCAGGGAAAGCTAGCCACTCACTAAAGCTTAAGGCAGCCTGACTAAGCCACCCACCACACTCTCGCCAACTGCTTGCCACACTGCGGCTTGCACTGGTCTGTGGAGGACACAGTGGCTTCTTAGATACTCCTCACTTAAAAGAGAAGAAGGTGCAAAGTAGGATCCTTAAAAACTAAGGTGCAAAGAGAGGAGGGTCTAAGCAGAGTCTGCTACTCAGACCTCAGAATTTTTCAGTTTGCCCATTTTCATGGAAAACTATAATCCAACCATGTCCTTAACTGGATCTCCACCAGACTGGAGACCTAGTATGCACTCTAGAGGCCCACCTTTTTGTTTACCTCCAGTAAGTCCAATGGGCTCAAGACCAGACGTGTTACACCCACAGATGTCCCCTACGAGAGAGATAACCATGAATTACCGCAGCAGTCCTAGTAGTCTTGGCAATGGTCGTTTGTCTAATCCTTTCCACTGCTCTTACGTGCCACTTGTTCCTACACAGGGCCATTGAGATGAGAGGCTCGTGTTCCCCAGATCTTTACAAATGCCTCTCTCGTCCTGCCCCACACTCTCCACACTAAGCTGAAAAGTCCTATTCTCTCACGTGAACCACCTGGTTAACAAGCTGAAGACTACTTTTGGGCATCCAGAAGCAACAAACCATGATCACAACAGACAAGCCCACATTTGCCACCGTACAAGAAGTTTTCATTGCATCCCCTTCTTTTTTAATCAGTGCCCATTTGCCATAGAGAGAAACTCTCTCCAATTACATCAGAAGCTCCCTATTTCATGTTGATTCTAGCTGTGGGAGCCTTGGGAGGAGGCTAGCGGCAGGAGCTGGCCTGATGGAAACCAGGCTTCTTCTTCAGTAGCTGCAGGCAGGCGTCTTCTGCCGCAATAAACTTCATACAACCTGAGTTGGGTCCATCCACATCTATGTGCCCTGCTTCAAAGTTCCAGAAGATCAACAAGACAAACTGCTGTGCCTAGATTCACTTGCAGAATCTGCAGAACACAGACTTATCTGAAAGCCAATGCCGATGACATATGCCAGCTTTCAGGAGGTAAAGACCTGGGATTAAATAAGACTAAATAGCCCCTCCTTAGAGTCCACCTCTGGGGGTTGAGGAGCATCCTCAATAAGATAGCGGCTTCATCTTCTTTCCGTTTCTGGGGCTACACCTTTTTACATGTTGGGGAGTCACATGCTCATATTTATATATAAAAGAAAAAAGAACCCCAGGGTATTCTTCCTTTGGGAAATAGGGAAATGGGACAAGAGATACTTGATTTGCTTCTAGTCTAGATATTAGACTGGAGGCTAACTGTGAAGTCACATCGATGCTGAGACATGCTTATGATTTTCATGTTCTGTGGGTGTGGGACTGATATAATGTTCTTCTTAAAGCTTCTTTTGAATAAGGCGACCTGGTTGGCTCAGGAAAATCCAAGTTTATGCCTATTATCCTGACTTCCTGTCTGGTTTGGCATTTTTTTCAGGATGTTATTAATATTTGCTGGGGAGGAAAAGGTATTACTTCATTTCTCCATATATACTGTATATGTATGTCTGGGGAACTTGATTGTACAAAGTGAATTTCTGTGTGGAAATTGAGATTATGTTGCCTAATTTAGCAGATAACCATGGGGAAAATAGGCTGAATTGCCCACTCATTGCTTCCAGGTCTAGGTAAAAGAGAAGAGGCAAGGATTGGAGAAGAAGCCTCGTGAAAAGGCAGGCAGGACTTTTCTGATACTCTTGACTTTTCTGCCCCAAGGCCATATCCTTAAGTAAAAGAGAGACCCAAAATATGGGGGTATGTTGGCTGAAGGCCCCAACTTCTGGGGAGGAAAGAAAGCACCGTCTTCTACCCTCTACCCACAGCAGGAGTTTTCTGACATAGGGAACAGGCACTGTTCTACTGGGGCGCTAAGGTAATGACGGTAAAAGAATAGCTGATTCTAGCCATCTAAAATATCTGCTTAAGGCATCGTGTTGAAAAAGACTCTAGATTTGGCAAGAATGAGAGCCGTCATTGATTTGGGACGTTGGCCATGATTCCAGATCAGAGAGCGTCCGCACACATCTCAGCAATTTCCCATTTCTGTGCTAACAAGGAAAGCTTTCAACAGGAGGAACAAAGAAGGTGAAACGTTTTTGCTTCCACGTGGCATGCCCTGTTGGATCTTTTCCTTTTTGGACTGATTATGACTGTGACTTTAGTGGGCTAAGAAGGTCCAGGGGCCATCCTAGCTTATGGGACAGCTCTCTCCTACCATTAATTTTTTAAGGGTGGGTTGGGTGGGTGGTTTAAGCATATTGAACCAGATCTTAGGAAAACAATCTTCTCATTTATGCTCTTTCCCTTGGGTGTGTTCTTCCTTCTTTCTGCTTGTAAGAATGATAGCTCTTAGAATGAGCGAGGATGGTTTTTCATGTAGGACTTAGTCCATCCAGGAACACAAATTTGGTCCTTATCATTTAGACGTACCTCATCAGGCGGTAAGGGTTGGTACCAAAGCTCCCCCTGTGCTTATAAACCTACTTCCTCTGACCAGCTTTGTCCATCTGTACCTTGCTCATAGATCTAGCAGGACTGGCGTTAGACTGAGGTGGGCAGCAGATCAAGGACTCACAGATCTGAGGTCTCAGCAAACTATCTTGCCAACTTATGACTATCACCAGTAATGCATATTTTCCTAGAGATGTAGGGATAAAGGCAATGCATATAAAGTGCCTGGGACTCAACTAGCTGCCGTGTAGGTAACTATTACTGTTCTCATTATAATAATGACAGATGCCACTTGGAAGACCAAACCTTTCCTTCCCTGATTTGATTGGGGGTCAGAGTAATAAGTCTTGGTATGTATCAGACAGCAGAGTAACTTTCTTGAGAAAATATCTGGACAACAGCAAGCAGAGCACATGTCCTTTAAAGGTCCGTTAGTGAGAAATTCAATACAGAGCCCATCCTAAACCTCACTGTTCAAGTGAGTGCTTTGAAACATAAATGGAAATTTTGACATTAGCCACTGTGCTTCCTTGGATTTGTACTCTATGTGCGTATGAAAGTCGTTCAGTCATATTCAACTCTTTGTGACCCCATGGACTTTACAGTCCATGGAATTCTCCAGGCCAGAATGCTGGAGTGGGTAGCCGTTCCCTTCTCCAAGGGATCTTCCCAACCCAGGGATCGAACCCTTGTCTCCCGCATTGCAGGCGGATTCTTTACCAGCTGAGCCACCAGGGAAGCCCATGTACTTTATGAGGTTTTGTTATTTTTTTTTTAGAACAAATATTCAGGAGCATCTCCAGATAATGCTTGCTCATCACTTGGCTGGGTTTTAGACATACCCAGACTCCAGATGTGATGTACCCAATCATTAGGAAATTTTGAGGCTTTTGATAAGCTATTTTCAGGATGGTTAGAAATTATGCAATGGGTATGCTTCCCAGATCCTTCCATGAAAATAGTCGCCTTACCAGTATGGTGGGACAGTGTGGATGAAGTAGCTCTTGGGAATTAATTGGTTCACATCATTAAAAACAACCAAAAATATAGGATTTGCATACTTTGGGTAAGTTAAGTTTATACACTGGCTATTGATAGGAAAGGGAAAAAAACTCTGTATTGTGAGTATGTACATTTTCAAGATATGCCAATAAAAATGCTGAAGACCTTGTTCTCCAAGGGGAACTTTGGTAGATAAGAAAGCTAGGGGAGCTGGCCAGCCCTGAGCTGTGTAAATAAATGCTGGGCCAAAGATGTTAAAGGGTTGCTGCTTTTACAAGGAGGGGAGGAACTCAGAAATGGAGGACTCAAAAGCATGGGTGATGCTGTGATCTGGTAGCTAGGAGGGAGGACCAAGAGAGCGCAGTGTGAGCCCAAGGATGCACAGTGTAGTTTCAAGATTAATTAACGTGAGCTAAAGGGCGCACCAAAATCACTGCAGATGCGGACTGCAGCCATGAAATTAAAAGACGCTTGCTCCTTGGAAGGAAAGTTATGACCAACCTAGACAGCATATTAAAAAGCAGAGACATTACTTTGCCAACAAAGGTCTGTCTGGTCAAGGCTGTGGGTTTTCCAGTGGTCATGTATGGATGTGATAGTTGGACTATAAAGAAAGCTGAGCACCAAAGAATTGATACTTTTGAACTGTGGTGTTGGAGAAGACTCTTGAGAGGTCCTTGGACTGCAAGGAGATCCAACCAGTCCATCCTAAAGGAGATCAGTCCTGGGTGTTCATTGGAGGGACTGATGTTGAAGCTGAAACTCCAGTATTTGGCCGCATAATGAGGAGAACTGATTCATTTGAGAAGACTCTGATGCTGGGAAAGATTGAAGGTGGGAGGAGGAGTCAACAGAGGAGGAGATGACTGGATGGCATCATCGACACAATGGGCATGGGTTTGGGTGGACTCCGGGAGTTGGTGACGGACAGGGAGGCCTGGCATGCTGCGGTTCATGGGGTCGCAAAGAGTTGGACAGGACTGAGCGACTGAACTGAACGGGTGTACAGTGTCAATGTCTGCTGTATCAGAACTTGTAAGTTTGGAAGGTGATATGAAAAATGGGATTTGCCCAGGGGAACCATATATACTCGAAATTTTGCCTTCCCCAATTATCAATACCTTGTTCCTTAAGAGGAGTTCAAGGAAGACAGATATGGTCAAGAGTACCAAAATATGACATTGACCAAGACTTCAGTACTAACATCTATTGTAGAATTCCCGTAAGCTAGGCTAGACCATGTGAAGGAATCCCCATTTCCAATCAGAACAAGCCATGTGATTGGTTACTATTTCACTGTATCCAGGGGACTATCCCGTCTAAAGCGGATACACCTGCGAACACTGGTATCCGTGTCGAACTTGGCTCTCCCTCTCTCGGGAGTCTTCCTGCTCTGGGTCCATCTAGCATCTGGCTCTGCTATTTCTCACCAAGGAGAAAACTGAAAAACAGAGAGGAAGCTAAAGGGAGAAAGATTTTAGCTGACTGAGGAAGAACTTTCTAATGGCCCAGCTCTCCATGATGGAAAGATTGCCTCTGAAGATTGTAAGTGCTCTGTCTCTGGAGGGAAACTCACCTAGACTGGTCAGCTTTTATTGGAAATGCTGTAGAAAAGTTGAGAAAGAGGATAGACCCTTTCCATTTTTAGCATTATGATTCTGAATCACGTTAGGCCTCATCTTTAAAATAATCCCTGAGGTCCTTTGCTGCTCTGTAATAATGATAGATCCTTAAAAATGTTGCCACATATTTTGGTGCTTTGTAGGTGAAGAGAACAGAATGAATAAAAGCTTGATAAACAAAAACTTAGGGAATTCATTACCACTAGACCTGTCTTACAAGAAACACTAAAGGGGGTTCTTCAAGCTGAAATGAAAGGACAGTAATTAACAATGTAAATCATATGGACACATAAAAATCACTGGTAAAGGTAAATACATAAACAAAGGCAGAATTGTCTAATACTCTAATGATGATACGTAAATCATTTTCAACTCTAGTATAAAAGTAAGAAAAGCATTCAAATAACTAACTATATTAATTTGTTTTTCATGCACAATATAAAAAGATATACACTGTAACATCAATAACCTAAAATTTGAAGGGACAGAGAAATAAATGTATAGAGTTTTTGTATGCAAAGTTAAGTTGTTCTCCGCTTAAAACAGGATAACTATTAGATATTTTAGGTAATTCTCATGGTAACCAGAAAAGAAAAACCTGTAATAAACACATAAAAGATTAAGAGTGAAGAATCAAAGTATACCAATACAAAAAGTCATCAAATCACAAAGGAAAACATCAAGAGATGTGGAAAGAAACTACAAGACAGCCAGAAAACAGTGAACAAAATGGCAATCATAGGTTCTACTTATCAGTAATCATTTTAAGCATAAGTGGTCTAAATTCTTCAATCAAAAGACACAGGATAACCAAATGGGTTTTTTTAAAAAAAATGATCTGTTATATATCATAAAAACTCACTGTAGCTTTAAGGACACATACAGACTGAAAGTGAAGGGCCAATTCATGGAGAGGATATAACTATTTAAAACATTTGTCACCCAATATCAGCACACCTAAATACATGAAGCAATATTAACAGAACTGAAAGGAGAAATAAGCGACAGTACAGTGATGGTAGGGGACTTTATTACCCCACCCACAACAAGGGGTAAATAATCCACATAGAAAACTAATAAGAAAGCAGCAGATTTATATAATACTATAGACCAGTCCAAAAGGAAGTCAATCCTGAATATTCATCAGAGGGACTGATGCTGAGGCAGAAGCTCCAATACTTTGGCCTCTTGATGCAAAGAGCCAACTCATTGGAATAGACCCTGATGCTGGGAAGGATTGAAGGCAGGAGGAGAAGTGGATGACAGAGAACAAGATGGTTGGCTGGGATCACTGACTCTGGATATGAGTTTGATCAAGCTCCAGGAGACGCTGAAGAACAGGGAAGCCGGCGTGCTGCATGCAGTCCAGGGGTCGCAGAGAGCTGGACACGACTGGGTGACTGAACAGCAGCACAGACTATTCATGGGACACACGGGACATCCTCCAGCAAAGACTACAGGTTAGGCTGCAATACAAAGTCATTACAATTTCAAGAAGGCTGATTTCACATCATACATCTTTTCCAGTCACAATGGTATGAATCAATAACAGGTGGAAACTTGGAAAATTTGCAATGCATGAAAATTAAACAACATACTGCTAAACAACCAATGGGTTAAAGAAGAAATCAAACAGAAACCAAAAATATCTTGAGACAAACAGTGGAAATACAGCATACCAATATTTACGGGATGCAGCAAACACATTTCTAAAAGGAAAATTCATAGCTATAAACACCTATGTTAAGGAAAAAGAATGATCTCAAATAAATAACATAACTTTACATTTCAAGAAACTAGAAAAAGAAGACCAAATTAAGCCCAACATTAACAGAAGGAAGGAAATAATAAAAGACTTGAGCAGAAATAAGTGAAATGGACAATAGAAAAACAGCAAAAAAGATCCATGAAATTAAGAATTTATTTTTGAAAGACAACCAAAATTACCAAACCTTTACCTAAACTAAGAAAAACAGGGATCATCCAAATAAATAAAATGATAAAATAAAAAGAAGACATTACAACCGACACCACTGTTGTCGGGAGGATTGTAAGGGATTGCTATAAACAGTTATACAGCAACAAATCAGATAATCTAGAAGAAATGTTTAAATTCCTAAAAATGTGCAACCTACACAGATTGAATTATGAAGAAATAGAAAATCTGAACAGGCCAATAACAAGTGAAGAGATTGAACTAGTAATCAGAAACCTCTCAACCTCCCAGTAGAAACCAGACAGCCTCACTGGTGAATTGTATCAAACATTTAAAGAAGAATGAATGCCAATCTTCCTCAAACTCCCAAAATTGAAGAGGAGGGCACGCTTCCAAGCTCATTTTATGAGGTTAGTATCATCTGATACCAAAGCCAGATAAAGACTCTAAAGGAAAAGAAAATTACAAACTAGTAAACCTGATGAACATGATATAAAAATTCTCAACCAAACCCTAGCAAAGCTGAATTCAACAACACATTAAAAGAATCATGATCAAATGAAATTTATCCCTAGGATATAAAAACAGTTCAGCATACACAAAGTCATATGTATGACACATCACATTAACAAAAACGAATGGTAAAATCATATGATCATCTCAAAAGATGCAGAAAAAGCATTTGACAGAATTCAACATTCTTTCATGATAAAAACATTCAACTAATTAGGTATAGAAGTAATACATTTAACATGATAAAGGCTATCTATGACAGCAGTGAAAAGCTGGAAGTGTTTTCTCTAAGATCAGGAAGTAAACGAGTGTTTTATCCAGGATCTCACCATTTCTATTCAACCTGCTACTGAAAGCCCTAGCCGGAGAAGTTAAGCAAGAAAAAGAAGTAAAAACATCCCAGTTGAACAGGAAGAAGTAAAATTGTCTGTATGCATACACTGTGAAATATAATCCAAGCTTTTTTAAGAAAGGAAGGAAATCCTATTTGCAACAACATGGATGGATGAACCCTGAGGGTATTATGCTAAGTGAAATAAGTCAGACAAAGAACAACAAATATACGATCTCACTTACAGGTGGAATCTTAAAAAGCTGAACTCCTAGAATCAGAGTAGAATGGTTGTTGCCAGGACTGGGAGGATGGGAAAAACAGAGAGATGCTTGTCACAGGGAACAAACTTTCAGTTATAAATAAGTTCTGAGGCTCTAATGTACAGTATGCTGACTGTAGGTGACAATGCCATATTTTGCATACTTGAAATTTTCTGAGTAGGTCTTAAATCTTCTCACCACGAAAAAAGAAAAAAAAGGAAACTATCTGAGATGACGGATGTGCTAACTTTATTGTGGTAATCATCACACTACATATAATATATTAATATATAATTTTTAGTGTTGATATTCCACTTTAAGGGAAACCATTGGATTTCCATTAGGGGAAAGGGAAGAGAGGCCAGTAGGGAAAATTATAGGAAAAAGTAAAATAGCAGACCTGCATTGTCATTATTAGAGACAAACATGAGGTCATTATTATTATAAAGAATAATGTATCTGCATGTATCACTCATTTTGCCTAATGTTTTATCTATCCATGCTTCTCCCTCCAGAAATAATTTGCCTTCACATGGTATATAATCCAGTTTCCCAAGCCGCTTTAGGAGATGCCAAATATTTAATGACACCCCACCTAGAAACAATAAATACATTTGAGTCACTCAGACTCCTGGGGAAAGGGATGCTGAAAATTTGATGAAAGGGATTAATAAATTATAACCAGGCTATTAAGATGTGAATCACTAAAGACTCCTGACACTCTTTTCCTTTTTCTAATTAGAATTAAGAAACAAATAAACAGACTCGCTTCCCTGTGCTCAGATATCCTCCCCTTCCTTTCTGAGGCCACTTGGTCGGTCTAGTTCATGAGCGTTCGTTTAGATGTTAGCATGGCTTTAGCCGGTCTGCAGTACGGGTCTGGACTGCTCAGAGGCAGTGCATGGGTGCTTTAAATCAGATGCTGTGACCACACTGGTGAGATGCCAGTCACGCAGCTGGGAACAGGGAAGACCCAATTTGTAGGCCATGGGGCTTCTTCCCAATCGAAGTGCTCCTGCCAGTGGATCTCAGGGCCTGTGTCAAGCTGTCATAGACCCAGGCTTCCTAGAAGGAACCTTAAGATTGTCTCATCCCACCCCTTTTTTTGTATAAGCAGAAATTTACAAAAGTTTGAAACTTCCCTCAAAGCAGAGGGAGCAGGCTGTCCAAAGTGACACAAGTTTTGAAAGCAAAAGGCTCCGGGGCCGCGGCTGCTCTCTCCATCTGCTCCTACCTACTGCAGGGGCCCAGACCCAACAGCTCGGAACTCCCCCATCCAGTCTCTGGACCACCTCGCGGACACAGCATCAGAGGACAGCTGCAGGACCCCACGTACATGTGGAATCTTAAAGGGCTGAACTCACAGAATCAGAAGACAGCTGAAGCCTCAGGTAACGGAAGCCCGTCCTTGTGCCCCACTGTGGGTGAAAGATCCACGGCTGCTCCCTCTGAACACCTCAGGTGGAGCCCTGGCATCACACTCGTTTGGTATGGGTGCCCACACTCTGTCACTCACCTTTGCATCCTAGAGCCTGGACCAGTGCCCAGGAAAGGAGTCCAGCGGGTAAAAATCATTTAAATGAAAGAATCATGAGAGTTTATCTGATTTCAGAACAATTTCTTTTTTTTTAGTGCACAGTGATGCAACCTAGACAGCATATTAAAGAGCAGAGACATTACTTTACCAACAAAGGTCCGTCTAGTCAAGGCTATGGTTTTCCCAGTGGTCATGTGTGGATGTGAGAGTTGGACTGTGAAGAAAGCTGAGTGCCGAAGAACTGATGCTTTTGAACTGTGGTGTTGGAGAAGATTCTTGAGAGTCCCTTGGACTGCAAGGAGATCCAACCAGTCCATCCTGAAGGAGATCAGTCCTGGGTGTTCATTGGAAGGACTGATGCTGAAGCTGAAACTCCAATATTTTGGCCACCTTATGAGAAGAGTTGACTCATTGGAAAAGATCCTGATGCTGGGAGGGATTGGGGGCAGGAGGAGAAGGGGGCGACAGAGGATGAGATGCCTGGATGGCATCACTGACTCGATGGACATGAGTTTGAGTGGACTCCGGGAGTTGGTGATGGACAGGGAGGCCTGGCGTGCTGCGGTTCATGGGGTCGCAAAGAGCCGGACACGACTGAGCCACTGAACTGACTGATGCAATGTCAAGATTGGTTAAGAATGTGCTTTTCCTCCAATATTTCATGGATTCTCCTTCAAGACAAGTTTTCAATAAACCTTTGCTCAGGTTTCCTGTATTCTGGGTGCTAGGTGAAAAGGAAAGTAAACACAGGAGCCACCACCCTCAGGGGCTCACAGCCCAGTGAAGGAAACCCACGTCCAGACGGCTGTGATCTGGGGTGACGGTACACCATAAGAGGGTGTCACAGGGATGCGCAGACCAGAGGCACGGCAGAAGGCACGCGGAGCTGAGACACTGCGGAGGCTTGAAGGATAAGTCGGTGATGACAAGGAAAGGTGTTTCAGACAGAAGGAACAACGTGTACAAAACCACGGGTGAGATGGCATGAGACAGCGTGCCCAAAGATGTAGGGAAGAGGGAAACTGGCAAATCTTATATAAAAGAAATCCCATTTGTTCGTTTCTCTGCTTGTTTGCTCTCCCAGAAGAGGTCATTGTTGAATAGAGGAAGAGGGTCGCATGTGGAAACTGAACAGCTCCAAATAATAATGAGTCTGTTTATAGCGGCTGAGTTTATGTTTACATGCCAGGCTCGGTCACGCAGCTCCCACGCCGGAGAATATATATTGCCCTGGCCACTTAGAGCTGGGGAGCCCGATGCCCAGCGGGCACAGCGGGGCCGCTTTGCTTCTTGCTCCTGTTTGTTGAGACCCTGGGATGCGGCCCAATCCCCCCTCAGACACCATACGAGGCCGCATGATCCCGACCCTGTCAGAAAAGCTGCACCCCTACTCCAGAGGACACCGGAGTATCAGTACCTTCCAAAGCGCAGGAGAACGCGGCTCCACCCAGTCTCCTGCCCAGGCGCCTCTCAGCAGAGTTCCTCAGGGGCCTGGAAGGGTGCCCCCCGGGGTGTG
The DNA here is from genome assembly GCA_020226075.1 of Hydropotes inermis. NCBI lineage: Eukaryota > Metazoa > Chordata > Mammalia > Artiodactyla > Cervidae > Hydropotes > Hydropotes inermis. The sequence goes on from CM035285.1 coordinate 2,157,051, forward strand.
GGGGAGCTGGACGTGCCCTGCCTCTCCCGTTTTCCCGTGCGTTTGCTCCCCCTGTCCCATCCACTTGTGTCCTCTTCAGACACCTCCATTCACTCAGCACTTCCAGCTCCTCAGATTCACCTCTTCCGAGGAGGCCCCCATCCCCTTGCACACAGGGTCACTCCTTCCTCTGGGCACTCCCTGCCCCTGGGGGCTCCCCTGCCACTTGTCAGAGCTCACTTTATTCTGCACCCACAGAAAACTGAGACTCATAGAAGGCAAGGACTCTTTGGACTCTTTTGCACCAGTTGAGTAAACAGTTGGCCTCTGGGGCATCAGTGGGCTGAATCCAGAGGAGATTCAAGCCCTGAGTCTGTCCCTTCTTGGTGCCAGGAACAGCCTGCATTAGAAGCTAGGGAAACAGGGTCCTTGCCAGTCACCATGCAGGTGGAATGAGGCAGGCAGGTGCACCTGGGTGGACTTCTTGCTCTGACTGATGTCCTTCTGGATGTTCCGTGGCCCATCCTCTCCTCCAGCCCAGCAAGGAGCCAGGAGACGATAATGGAAGGTGACCAGTGTTCTTGCTGAGCCCCACTGGCCTGCTTGGACCGATGCATGTGTGTCCCCAGTGCATCCTGCCTAAAGCATTCGTCATTTCTAGAAAGTGGAAAGAACTGCCCCCATTTCCTGTGTATGTATTTTCTCCCTCCTAATTATATTCCTTTGGCCCTTTTAATGATATTTTGCACAAGAGTGGTATAAAACATGTACTCATATGTCCTTCTTGCATCCTACTGAAGCTTCTAAATAGGTAGATTTCCTCTAAGAAATATTTTTCTTTTCTAAAATAATTTTTCTATTTCTTTATTTTTGAAGGTTGTGGCGGGGGGAGACACGCCATGCAGCATGTGGGATCTTCCTCTCCCAACCAGGGATGAATTCCGTGCTCCCTGCAACAGAAACTCAGAGTCTTAACCACTGGACTGCCAGGTAAGTCCCTCAGGAAACATTTCTAATGGAGGAATGCTCAGTACTAGACCCCTTCAGTGCTAATTGGCTCATTCTGTCATCACTGAATTTGAAAGTCAGCTCCTCCAGGTACTATCTGATTTTGAACCAGTGACACCCCGAGTCGGTTTTCTCATCTGTAAAATGGGAGTAATGACACCTTTTCCATGTTGTGTTCAGTCGCTCAGTCGAGTCTGACTCTGTGACCCCATAGACTGCAGCATGCCAGGCTTCCCTGTCCTTCACCATCACCTGGAGCTTGCTCAAACTCACGTCCATTGAGTTGGTGATCCCATCCAACCATCTCATCCTCTGTCATCCCCTTCTCCTCCTGCCTTCAGTCTTTCCCAGCATCAGGGTCTTTTCCAACGAGTTGGCTCTTCCCATCAGGTGGCTAAATCATTGGAGCTTCAGCTTCAGCATCAGTCCTTCCAATGAATATCTGGGGTTGATTTCCCTTAGGTTTGATTGGTTTGATTTCCTTGCTGTCTCAAGAGTCTTCTCCACACCACAGTTCGGTGGCACCAATTCTTTGGCATTCAACCTTTTTTATTGTCCAGCTCCCACATCCGTACATGACTACTGGGAAAACCATAGCTTTGACTAGACGGACCTTTGTAGGCAAAGTAACATCTCTGCTTTTTAAGATGCTGTCTAGATTTGTCAATGCTTTTCTTCTGAGGAGCAAGCGTTCTATAGCGTGGTTGTAAACTTGAGAAATAATTATAAATTGCACTCGATAAATCACTGTCCTACTGTGTTTAGGAAAGGTTTAAAGTGTAATCTACACAGAGACTTCCTTCTACACTAGCTTTCTAGTCGTCCAGAGAAAAATGGTTCAAACCCCACATATTCCAGAAATAAGTCAAGTAAACTAATATGAAAAGTGCCTATTATGTCGGAAACTGGACTTCTTTATTTATAAGTATTTGTTGACATGTGCTATATGACAAACACATGGAAAAACGCCAGTGTGCAGCCCTGTGGACCTAAGCACCATGTTTGTCAGTGAATGTCAATGCTATAAAGTGAAAATTTATTTTTAAAAAATATTTACTTATTTGGCTGCTCCAAGTCTTAACTGCAGCAAGGGAGATCTTTGATCTTCATTGTGGCATGTGGGATCTTTGCTGTGGCATGCAAACTCTTGGCTGCAGCATGCAGGATCTAGTTCCCTGACCAGGAATGGAACCTGGGCCCCCTGCACTGGGAGTGCACTGGACCACCTATGACTGGTGGCCCCTGGAGACCCCTGGACTTTTCTTTTTAATCTTAGTAAAACAGACAGGGAGGCCTGGCGTGCAGCAATTCATGAGGTCGCAAAGAGTCGGACACGACTGAGCGACTGAACTGAACTGAACTGAAATTGGTTTCACTGGAAAGATTGGGCAGCAAGCCACAGTGAGTTGTGATGTAAACTTGCCATGACTTACACATCCCCTCGTCGTCTACACTAGCGTGTCCACATCAAGCTCCAAATTCAAATATCAGATAGTGGTTTCCAGGCAAAGATATCAGGCAGAGCTCGTATCTCCCAACTCTCAACCACCACTAGGCCAGAAATGATAATCATTTAAGAATGTTAATTGAATGCTATAATTACAGCCAGTGCATAATAGGCATTTTGCACTGATGTTGTGCACTGCCAAGAAAATATTTACTTGGCTAACTCAAGTCCACGACCAAGTCTATTTTTTTTTTTTAACAACAGAAATAATGCTTTAATTTGTCACCACCAGACACACCAAAGTGAAGTCTCTTTGATATTTCAAGCATAATCAAGATGTCTCTTAGGTTTTTGCCTCTTTTATAAGTCATATCCTTCCTTTCTTAGTAGGTTCTATACCTAAGTCTTACATGGATACTTTTGTATTCCTTGCTGGCTTTTAATGAGATTAGTTCTTTACTGAAGTTTTGTTTGGGGGCAAGGCAGGAAAATGAAATGGCAACCCACTCCAGAACTCTTGCCTAGAAAATCACACGGACGGAGGAGCCTGGTGTCCTTGGGGTGGCAAAGGCCGGAGACGACTGAGCGACTTTACTTTCGCTTTCAAGGCAGGAGAGGTTGGCTGCGGAGGAGATGGGGGGCATGAAACATTGGTCCGCTTTCTTGTTTCAATGTCCCTTTCATCAAATTCACTATTTCCCTCGCATGCAGATGCTTATTTTCCTTCATATTTTTAGCCAACACTGTTCACAGCAAAGCCTTTTAAATCACAGGCTCTCTGGCAAATAGCAAAGGCTGCCTCCTCAGCCTCCTTCCAGCCATCCCACCTTGGGCTTGACCAGCAGTTGGCCTCAGGTGGTAGAAATGGTAGACCCATATGATTTGCCTTCAGCACCAACTTTCCAGCCGTCTCCAGGGAGGCACTGCTCCTCTCCAGGGTCACTCCTATTCCTCTGTGACCCACGCAGCCCTGGACCAGGTCATTCTCACCGAAGGCTCCTTTTGGGGCGGGGATTCTCATATCTAGGAAGTTTCTCTCTTGCTCAAGCCCTGAGGCAGTCTGCGTGCCACTCTTGCTTTCCTCCAGATTTCACAGTGCTTGGTAAGTATGCTTCCTAGTTTGTGGCCTTTTCCTCTTTGATTGAAGATGAAGGGCTTTCCCCACCTCTTTTTTATAAAATCTGTTGTTTTTGGTGAGTTTGTAAGGAGAGCAAGAACTAAAAATGCCCTTGTGCTACAGTCTTTACTCAGAGTCCTAATCGCCTTTTAAAACCCAAGCCCTTCACTTATTTTTTATCCTTTTATATTGAGTGTACGTCTGCAAATTGCTTCAAAGCATGTTTTGGAATAAGGTGACAGTGCATGTACATACATTTTTGACATGCCACATTCATCCATTTGCCTCTCCCTAAACTTTGATTTCTGGGTTTTTTTCTTCTTCTTCTTTTGGAAGCCTTTTCATTCTTTATTTCCTTTTCTGTCATTTCTCTCATCCGATCTGGAAACTCTCCTATTCTCCAAAAAAGCTCAAAGTGATATTCTTTAGGGCCTCTCTCCTCCTCTAGCCAGAAGAGCAAACTGCACTTCTCAGAGACGTAATTAGTTCTCTCCCTTCACAGCCAAACCTGTGCCCTAAATCTCTAAAGATTGGTTCCTCATTGTCTGTGCATCCTGACTCTCCACACAAACCACCAGTGACGTGGCTCCACTCACAACTCTCAGCCACTGCCATGGAAACTGCCTCTTTCTGGTCTTGATTGAAAGGGCTTCTGGGAGAACTGCTTGTAGGCACTCCACACCATTCCCCTTCTCTATAGACCTGCTGCATATTACAGAAACGAGCCCCTCGTTACCTGAAGGGCCCCTCATTTCTTCCACCCACTTCCCTGTGGGGCTGTTGAGCAATGTAAGCATGGCATCGCAGCATCCTGCTCACCAGAGTTCCCACCTGCTTCCCGCACCTGCTTTCTTAGGTCCCTGATCCAAGGAGAAAGAAAAGATGAGTCAACCTGGCGTGTATGTTTATCCTGCTGGTGGGATGTCATTAAATATGGAAAATCATGCAAATAGAGTTCCAAAAAAAATGGATCTCTGGATAGTAAATTCCCCCTGGATTTACTGTGTTCACAGCTGGGGAACCTGGCTCCTCAATAAAGACACTTTCAAGATCCAGAATAAAGGAGAGAGGATAAAGCCATGGCCTCTCAGTGGTGTGAACAGAGCCGCAGATGTGAGAGCCTGGTGCGGTGGCACTGACTTCTGCTAAGACTGCTATTTACCAAGACCTCCTATTCGCAGCAATTTAAGAGGGGCCATCCAGTCCTCCCAATAACCCTGCCAATGATTATCTCCATCTTATCCATATGCATATTGAGGATTCTGGTAAAGAATGGAAGGAACCATATTTTTTTTAAAGAGGGGTGATTACACCATTAATGATTATTCATTAAATCAAAAACGTTTTCACATTTGCCTTTGAATGACTCTTACAGGAAGCTACCCTGAGTTCGAACCTTTAAGCAACTCGAGGTTAGAGATCGATCTCTCCTGAAGCCCTTTTGAGTAAGAGAATAAAGCCTGTGTCTCTCCCAGGCCAGCACACCTTCTTCCCAATGTCAGTCATTGATACAAAAGGTGCCCTACGCAAGTTACAATATCTAAACATATGGCAGCTCCATTTTTGCCACTGCAACTATAAATATGATTAAATAGTACTTTCCAACTATATCAAAGATCTTAAGGTTTTTGAACCAGCAAGAATCTCAGAGACTGTGATCCCTGCATTTCAAAGAGATGACGCTGAAGCCTAAGCAGGCAGTGTGCTCAACTAAGTTTCTTTTTTTGAACTATGTAAAGACAAAAAGTTAGTACTGTGAGAAAAAAAAATATTTTCTCCCGGATGTTTTCCCTTTTTAAAAAATTAGTTTATTTTAATTGGGAGCTAATTACAATATTGTGGTGTTTTTTGCCATACATTGAACTATGTAAAGACAAAAAGTTAGTATTATAAGAAAAAAAAATTTTCTCCCTGATGTTTTCATAACTCCCTCTAGTATTGAGAAAAGTGAAAACAGTACATGAATTCAGCCCCAGTACAGATCCCCACAGCCTGAAGGGAGTAAGGAGAAGAGGGAGCGCTCTGAGAGAGCTGGGGCTCTGAAAGTGCAGAAGGCTCTGAGCGCTAGTGTCGGAAAGCGCCAGGGAAGAGCGGAGACGCTGCGCACTCTAGGGATGCAGGGAAGGCGCATTTGTTTATTCTGCAGATTAAGGTAAAACCGTTGCATGGCCCCATCCACCAAAAGCAACAGATCCAGTATCTTATCCTAATAGCTCGCTCCCCTTCCCTAAACTGTGTGAAACTCCAGGAGATTACACACTTTGAAACTCTTGTTGGGTAGGGAAGACCTCCTATGTCTCTCTTGCTTGGACCCTGGAAC
>CM035285.1:2167921-2203888 GCA_020226075.1 Hydropotes inermis
GACCTTCAGTACCCAGTTCTCTTTGATGTGCCTCCCAGTGCCCCAGGCCCCTGGAGGGGCAGTGCTAGAGCTGGTCCCAGCCTCTCCCCACTGTGAAATCTGCAGCCCTCTCCCCAGGAACTCAGCAGGGCCAGGCCGCTTACTTCTTCAACCTCACTGAGCCACGCGAACACTCCACTGTTTTCTTCCACGGATGTGTTTATGGGTTCATCAGAGAAGGCCCAGGCCTCGGAAAAACAAAGCCCAAACCAACCCGAGTGAAATAGTTTTATTTAGTAGGTTCAGGGGATTTTAAGTAGGTATTTACAGAGTGCCTGGTAGATGCAGGTGTTAGTCATAAGTTCTTCAACCCGCACCACAATGCTTTGCCATAGATAGAGAAGCTTCAGCAGCTTAGCCAAGGTCACTCAGCAAGAGCTGAGACTCAGATCAAATAGGAATCCTCAATGTCTGCAGTCTGAAACAATACATTCTGGCTGTACCCTTGTGAATTTTTGAGACCCACAGAATCACAGAGTAGAAACGGCAGGCCTCAGGCAGACCGCCTCCCCTGCTGGTGTTTCAGCCCCTCACTGTGCTCCTGCGAGGAGTGGGAGCGCTCACCGCTGGACGGGCCTCTGTGGCTCGGACTAAAGGCCGCCTCCCTCCAGGTTTCCCTGGACATGCTGTCTCTGGCCTTCTTCCTCTTGACAGCATCTCAGAGTTCAGATGAAAGCGCTCCTGTCCTCTTTCCATCACTCTTTTTCAACCTGGTCATCCCCAGTTTCTTCTACCTTTTCATCTATGACTGATTTCAACCATCTGCCTTTTATTTCTGGGGTGAAGCTGGATCCTGAGAGGGTTTGCAAGAAGTATCAGCTACTGTCAGTGACCTTACTGGGCATTTGTGTTGAGTGAATCCTCACCCCATGCTTTGGGAGACTCTACAGGTGCTAGAAGCTTTCAAACACAACTCATCCCTGAAAACCTCGCATGGTGGGAAACGAGATGTTTACCTGTAATTACCTCAGAGCAAAGGTTAAGCACTTCGGAATACTGAAGACATTTTAAAAGATTATTTGCAAAATTTGCAAGAGGGAAAAATATGAGAACATCTGTTCTTTAAAATCACCATAAAATATTCATGTACAAGTAACTTAAAAATACTGAGCAGTAAATCTCTTTGGAGTTAATTGGGTATGTGAGTTCAGAAAATCTCTGCTGGGAAGAGAATTTTCCCTCAGAGTCCCTTCCTAACTCTTTTTATCTCACAATTTTCTTTATAATACTACACCTTTCCTGGGGGATCATTGCCATGATATTTAAATAGGGGTTGTTGTTTTTTAATAAGGAATTTTAAAATAGCTCTTTCTTGGCAAACCAGAGTAGCTCTTTTGGAACTGTTCTAGTCTTTGGGATAAACACTATATAAGCCGTGTTTGTGCCGTGAACCCGGAGATTCACCTGAAGATTCACCCCACGGTGCCCTCCACAGAGCAGCTGTGTGTTTATGAATTTCATTCTAGCCTCAAATATAGAAAGGCCCTGGGAAGGTCCCTGGTACTTGAACATTTTGCATCCTTTTTTAATGTCTATGTGACTCGCCATTTGAGGACTCTTGCAGGAGTCAGGCAATCTTGACACGATCTTGGTGACTTTAGGGTAAGGTCAAGACAGAATTCTCTTAGATCATAAAAGATCTCCAGGCCTCTTTTATATGCAGTTCTTGTTGGCAGAGTTTGGACTGGATTCTACTGAAAGAAAACAACTACAGACCTGACCCACTTTATAAAATTTTTGATGCCTAAATAAGATTGCCAAATTTAGAAAAAAAAAAATAAATAATGGCCAGATAAATTTCAGATAAACAACAATTTTTAGTATGTCCTGAAGACTTATTTCATATGGCAACACCATACCCAAATTCAGAGTCAACTGCCCTATGTTAATTTTCCTTAATGGACTTTAGTGATAACTCTATCGTGGAATAGAATAAAAATTGCATCTATTTTTTTAAATCTCTATGAAAGACGTAACTAATCCTTTCTTGACAAAAGAAATATGTGCCAATTGAGGCATATGGCTAGTCTCACCCAATGTATGTGCCTTGTACAGAATTGGAATCTGGGCCTCCACTCACTTCTTAAGAGCTGATAATTAGGAGAAACTACAAATGAGCTCAAAACCAAAAAAAAAAAAAAAAAAGATAAAGGGGGAAGGAAGTGTGATGAGGCAGCGGGCCTCCATAGTGTTGTTTTCTCCTGGGTCTAGCGGAGTTCAAAACACAATAAACACTGTAACATAATGTATGAATGAATAAATGAATGAATAAAAATCATTCTAAAGCCTCTTTCCCAAGCTGCTGCTATAAGGCATCTAGGGGCCTTTCAGATCTCAGTGTTGTGTTAAGCTCTAAAAAGATGAGACTAATTAGGCTTTAAAACATGTGGCTGTGTGAGTGAATGAGTTTTGACAAGAAAAAAATTTCTCTTCTTTAAATAGGACTCTGCTTCTTACCTGAGATGGAATAGATAAAACAGGATGAAGTTTGAGAAGCCATGTAACAATTTCCCAGTAGAGGCATTCATGAGGAAACAGTCTCAAAAACAATGGACATGACCAATACTCCAACCTTGCCCCATAAATTTTTTTTTATTATTAAAGAAGGCCGCCCCATGTTGAAATGTTAATGTACCCAATAGAAAGCCCGGAATCAGAGAATCTGAGTGGAAGGAATGTAACAGAGTGGAGGGAAGTGGGATGGGATGGGATAGGACAGAAGGCATAGAAGTGGAACACCTGAGCTGATGACCCGTGAAGGCACTGTGTCTTATGTCTCTCTGGCATGAGAATTTTGCAATAAGAATGTTGCAAGTATTTTTGAGACATCTGTTAATGTAATGACCAGAAGGTCTGCTCTAAGTAATCAGGCAATAGGATAGATGTATTTAACTGCTGTTAAGTGAAGAGTTACTTAATGTTTTTGTGCAAAGCCTGGGAAACCAAAGATGATTTAAGTTTCAATCACCTCAGCTGAGTGTGCACCAGACTTGTTCCCTCTACCTTTCTTTGATCCTTGAATTTGGTTTGTATCTGATCAATTTCTTGCAAAGTAGCATATGTAAAAGTGTTAATGGCAACTCTTTGCGACCCCATGAACGTATAGCCAGGTACCTCTGTCCATGGAATTCTCCAGGCAAGAGTAGTGGAGTGAGTAGCCACTCCTTTCTCCAGGGGATCTTCCCCACCCAAGGATTGAACATGGGTCTCCCACTTTGCAGACATAGTCTTTACCACCTCAACACCAGGGAAGCCCACAAGAAAAAATAGCTGGAATAGATAGCCATTCCCTTCTCCAGGGGATCTTCTTGACCCAGGAATCGAACCCGGGTCTCCTGCATTGCAGGTGGATTCTTTACCAGCTAAGCTTCCAAGGAAGCCCTCAAGGACTGCAATGCAGGAGACCCCAGTTTGATTCCTGGGTCAGAAAGATCCCCCCCTGGAGAAGGGGTAGGCTGCCCACTCCAGTATCCTGGGGCTTCCCTGGTGGCTCAGACGGTAAAGAATCTGCCTGAATGCAGGAGACCTGGGTTCAGTCCCGGGGTTGGGAAGATCCCCTGGAGAAGGGAATGGCTACATACTGGCCTGGAGAAGTCCATGGACAGAAGAGCCTGGTGGGCTACAGTCCATGGGGTCACAGAGTGAAGGACATGACTGAGTGACTTTCACTTCATTTCAATTTCATGAGATGACAGTAGCTAGAAAAATGCAAGTAACTAGTCCATATTTTTTCCTATAAAAGGAGAATTCTTTCCATATAAAAGAACCAGAATCCCTATTTTCCATGATTCAGATAGAAAAATGTTTATCTTTTATCACATAAATGCATATTTTAATAGATTTTTACTGTCATTTTGCTTACCCTAATTTACTTTGAAGCTTCTTCAAAAACCTCAATGTTGATATTTTATTTTCTAAAATTTATTGAAGTAAATAGGGACAATGAATAGTCTCCAGTACTATATATTAAATTTTAAGAAGATATTTTCTGTACTATAGTAGGCAGAAAACAGGTATTATATAAAATTACTTAAAGAAGCAAACAAGCTTTTGTAATCTCTTTTGCAGCAATAAGTTCTTCAGCACTACACATACAGTTGCCTTAATAAAATGTTTTTATTTGATCTGAAATTTTATTTGAAAATGAAAAACAAATTTTTAACTTAAGTATGTTAAATCGGTCGATCTGATCAATGTAAAGAACTGAATTGTGTTGTCTTTGTTTGGAAATGTCTTACCAGTCCAGCCTTATCCAAAAATGTATGTAAGGTAATATAACCCAAAACACATGTACAAGGATAACTTAAAATATTAAAAAGGGACAAACCTTTTATACATTTGAAGTCAATAGACATGTTCTCTTTAGGACTTGGGGGCCGGGGGCAAAACATACAGTCTCTTAAACCATTTCCCATGTGTTGTGGTATCAGCACCTGTCAGGGACTAAGTGTGCCCCCCAAAATTCACATCTTGAAACCCTAACCTCCAGTGTGCTTGTATGTGGAGATGGGGCCTTTGAGCAGTGATGAGGTCATGAGAATGGCCTCATGGTGGGATTAGTGCCTTTCTAAAAAGACCCCAGAGAGCTGCCTCGTCTCTTCCCCCACGGGAGGACACAATGAGAAGACTGCAGTCTGTGAGGCAGGCCAGTCCTTAGCAGACACCAGATCCGTCAGCATCTTGATCCTGGACGTCCCAGCCTCCAGAACTGTGAGAAATGAGTACCTGTTGTTTAAGCCACCCAGTCTACAGCATTTTGTTGTAGCAACACAAAAGGGTTAATATAGCACCCCTCCAGTCTTGTTTGTCCATACCCAAACATGCTCAGGTTTATAAATGACCCACTTACCGTGTGTGAAACCAAAGCCTGGCCACAGAACAATGGAAAACTGGCAGGTCACCCTCCTTGTTCTGGGCACCATATTACTGGCACACATGCCACCTATTTTTGTTACCTTTTTGTCATTCCAAAACCGCTGTACAAAAGATCAATTTTATATTTTACTTTATTGTTGCTTATTATTAAATGAATCTGAAAGTTAATATAAATATCAAGTGTCAAGATAACATTTTAAAGTACTTTAATACGTTTTTCTTTTTCCCACACCTTGTACATCACATTTGTCCTTTTCAGCCAGAGGGTCGTTGCCTTGAAGAAAGTAAGGATTGTTAAAGCTGGATTGCCAAGAGAAAGATGTCAGTTCAAACTTAAACTTCCAAACAACAATCTGAAAGTTGTAAGAATCAAGAATTTCGTTCTCAAAAACGAGGTTTTGAGAGAGATGAAAAGATAGATGGGCTCCAGAGAGCCAAATTTAGAAGGCTCGGTTTTCAGTGTTTAAACATGAACCAGTAAGCAGGTAAGAACGCAGGATCTGAGTGAGTGTGGGAACAGCATGGCCTTCTCAGCAGCTCCGAGTCCCCCACTGGATCCCAGGAAACATCCCAAATGTCTTCCAAAGCACATGCAGGCGTGGAGAGCGTGGAGAGCGTGGAGCGGCGGTTCAGTGCTGTCTCAAGTCCTTTCTGCCTTCACACATCATGCCTTCACACCTGCAAACACCTCTCTGAAGACCTCCTAGGTCACTTCTCCCAGCGTACCTGATGGTAACTGGGCACCTCTCCCACTCACCCCAACACCCTGGAGTTACAAACCTCTCTGGGAGTCTCCATCATCCACGATTTTTAATGAAATCATGTTAATTGTCTAATTTAAGTATGTATACATTTTAAAAGTGCACAAACCAGACATGTACAGCTGGATGGAGTTTCACGTGCAGACAGATCAGGAAACAGAAGACTTGCACCCCAGAACCCCCAACACGTCCCCTCTCGATCATTAATACCCCCTTCTCAAAGGTGACCATCATTCTGTCTTCTATCACCATGTTTTCTTATTGTATTCTTTTGTATCCAGTTTTTTCTGCTCAATATTTTGTGTGTGTTTTTCATCTGTATTGTCACCTGTAGCTATTGTCTTTTCACTTTCATTGTTGAGGAGTATTCTACTGGATAATATGTCACAATTTCTTTATTTTTCCATTCAGCTGGATATTTGAGCAGTTTACAGTTTTTTAAGCTATTACAAATCATGCTATGAATATTCCTAACCATGTTTTATGGTGCCAACATGTCCTCATTTCTGTTGCATTTATACCTAAGAGTGAAACTGCTACTGGACCATAAGCTATTTATATATTCAGTTCTAATAACTGCTGACAAAGTTTTCCAAAATAGTTGTATTCATTTGAACCTTAGGAAGTTACAGTTTTTGCAGGTCCAAGTAGTTGAATATTAGTAATATCAATAATGGCTTAACCTCCAATTTACACTTCTACCAGAGAGCCAGTTACTGAACATCCTTGTCAACATGTGATATTGTCAGTGTTTTAGATTTAGCCATTCTAGTGAATGTGTAGTGTTACTGCTTTCTAATTTTCTAATTTTCATCTTCATAGTGGCTAATGATCCTAAACCCTTTTTCATGTCCTTATTTGGATATCCTCTTCTTTGAAATTCTGTTCAAGTTCAAGATTTTTTGCATTTTTAAACATTGGGCTGTTTTTATTTTTTCTTATTGATTGTACATGTTCCTTTTACATTCTGAACATGACTTCATTGTCAAATACATTTATTGCAAATGTCTTCTCTGACTTAGTACTTTGCTTTTCACTCTTTCAATAGTATGTTTGCTGAACAAAAGTTTTTAGTTTTAATATCATCCAGTTTCTAATATTTTCCTTCTTGCTTAGTGCTACTTCCACCCTAATGTTAAGAACTCTTTATCTATTCCAAAGTCATTAATATATTCTTCTATGTTATCCTCTAGAAGGTTTCTAATTTTAACTGTCTTATTTTTAACTATAATCCACTTGGAATTAATTTTTGTATAAGATGTGAAGTAGATGACATGGTTCATGATTTTTCCATATGAATATTCTGTTGACCCAGAACAATTTGTTAAAGAGAAAAATCTTTTTTTTTTTTTTTTTTTACTGTACTTCAACGTCCCTTTTGTCATAAATCAAGTAACTGGACAAGTGGTAGTCTATGTCTGGACTTTCTGTTCTATACTGGGTTTGTTTATCTCTGTCTCACGAATACACACTCTTGTAATTACTATAGCTTTGTTTGGTAGTGTAACCTTCCAGTTTTATGATTCAAGATCACCTTAGGTATTTTTGGCCCTCTGTGTCTCTCTATAAATTGTGGAAGTAGCCTGTTATTTACCCACACACACACATCTGCTGACATTTTGATTAGGCTTATAATAATCTATAAACTAAGTTGGGGAGAAGAGATAATATTGAGTCTTCTAATCCATGAAGTGGAATAGACTTCTATTTGCCTAGTTACTCTTATGATGCAGCAAATGCTTTGAGAGAAGAATTAATGCAGAATGGTTGGCTCAGTTCAATGAGTTCTCCTTCTCTCAAGGGTCTTGAACCTTCGAGTCCTGGTTACTTAGTAGTTCATCAACACCTTCAAACACAATACAAGTCACTAGCCTGGACATCTAGATATAAAAACCATGTTGACAGATTTGTTTATTCTTCAAGCATGACCAGAGTGATCTTCTTAAATTATATATATCATTTCAGACTTAAAGACATCTGAAAGTAAAAGATGATTTACATTTCGTAGTCCACTGCTGAATTCTCCAGTTAGGAGCAGATGCTCTGAATCAGGCTGCATGGATTGAAACCCAAGCTCCATCAGTGATTGATGCTAGCTGGGAGACCTGGGACAAATTACTGTTTAATCCTTAGTTTAGTCACCTGTGACATGAGGCTAACTGTCTGGTAGCACATTCCTGGTGTGGTGAACACACAGAGGGACTGTGTGGGGAGCTCTCCCCGAATTTTTAGCCTTCTCTTCCACGGTCTTCCAAAAGAAGAGCCGTTCCCTGAATACCTCCCATAATCTCCAACCTTTGTGTCTATAGTCTGATGTTTCCAAAGGAAATTGAGGCTTGCACAAAGTAGCAAAACTGAATTGTTTAAATTAAATAAAACAAACAAAAAATAAAAATCCTGCCAATTATTGCCATGTATCTAAAAAGACCATTACCCAACTTGTTGTAAATGTTACCCATTTTCTCGGTTTTATATTTCTGTCTGGAATTGGTAGATTCATAATTACCACCAAACAAAACTACTTCTTGAGAGATGGATACATGTGGTGTATCATGTCTCCTGTAAATATTTGGGTTCTTTTCTGACCTACTTTCCCATGTTTGAGATTGCTACTCTTACTATTTTTTCATGTGTATTATTATTACCTTTTAATTGCTAAAAATAATCCCTCAATGTCATAATCTTATCAACACTTCTGTGCCGGTCCTCTGCTGGCATGGGGGATTTAGATGCTATAGATATTTTTAATAAATTATTTTAATTTCTCTGGTTGTAAAAATAGGGTGCATTTTTAAGCTTATTTTCATGTTAACATCATCTTTGTGTGATTAATTCTTAATCTATTATTAGCCTTTTCTGCTTCCTTGTTGTCATCTTATCCCATTTGTTCTTTTCGTTAAAACCTCATCGTTTTCTCCCTTTTGGCAGAGACACTTTAGCTTTGCATATTCTAAGTAGGTGATATTATCTAGTGTTATTTCTTACATACTGAATACTGCATTAATTTATCACCTCTAAGCAACTGCGCCAATACTATTGTCTTATTTTTTTGACTCCAATTGTCTTAGTGTCTTAGTTCAGGCTGTTACAACCAATTGCCAGAGACTGGGTGGCTTCAACAACAAACACTTACTTCTCACAGTCCTGGGGGCTGGGATGTCCACAGGCATGGTGCCAGCAGATCCAGTATGTGGTGAGAGCCCCCTTCCTGGTTTGCAGATGGCTGACTTCTTGTCGTCTTCTCCCCGGTGGAGCCTGGAGAGACGGGAAGCGCGCTCAGTCCCATCTCTGTGTCAAAGAACACTAAGTCCATTCACGACAGCGGAACCTCTCCCGCTACCGTCACGTCGGGGTTAAGATTTCAGCAGCTGAAATGGGAAGAGTGTGAAGGGGACACCAGCTTCAGTCTGCAACGCTGACGGTTCGATGTTAAAATCCCTTCTTGACGTGCAGTGATGGTTTCACTGTCTGCTACTTAATTGTTGGCTTTGGGGGATAGTTACCAGACCTGCTAATTTAATGGGTTGGTTGTCTCATAAGTCTATTATTAAATTGATTTTTTAAAAGCAGTTGATAGTAAGGATTCACAACATGATTTCATGCATCCTACAATAATAATGGCATCACTGACTCGATGGACATGAGTCTGAGTAAGCTGCAGGAGTTGGTGATGGACAGGGAGGCCTGGCATGCTGCAGTCCATAGGGTTGGAAAGAGTCAGACACGACTGAGTGAATGAACTGAACTGACAATAATAATAACCACAATAGCAATAGTAATAAATTTGAATGTTTATTACATGCCCAGCCCTGTGCTGAATGCTCTGTGTACAACATCCCATTTATTCCTCCTGAGATCAGTATCACTAACACACTCTTCGTATGGCAGCACCAATGCAGACAGTAAGGGGCAGAGTGTGATTCAAACCCATATCCTTCTGACCCCAGAGTCTGCGCTCCACTCTGTTTAACAGGAGCTCCACATGACCGGCTGTCTTTCATTAATGCTGACAGTTGGCTAAGCTCATCAGTTCTGGCCTTGACTTCATGCACAACTCTTCTGTTTATTCTGTTTTACTGTATAATGGCATTTCTTCCAGCATTTCTTTCAAGCATATAAAATAAAAAATATATCTAATGGGAACTTTTATGATAAGAATCAAAATAAAAATTCAGAGTGTCGGGTCACACCATCATTTGAACTATATTTTAAAATCCACACGATGTGTAGACTTCCGCATGTTTAAAATCATTTCGTGTACGTACTTGACTTTCCTTTAAATGTCCCCCTGTGCTGTCTGACATGTAGGTGCCTGGAGGTTTAGTTAACCAGAGAGAGAGACAGTCACATGTCGCTGTTTTAGAACTTGTGTTCCGCCTTCTGGGAGCAAAGGAGGAGACAACAAGAACCCTGAGCAGCACATGTGTCCCAGTCCCCAGACTGTGCCACTAGATAGGCCCCTAGACGAAAGAGCAGCTGTTGGAGGACTGTGTGGAAATGGCCACCTCAGCCACCTGGGCCTCAGTCTCCCAGGCAGAGGCCACAAGCGTCCAGGTGCCCGTTGTGGCTGCCCCTCAGCCCCATGTGGCCGGTGACCAGCCAGAGCCTAGGTTCTGGAACAGAAGGGCCTCTTCCAGCCCTTCTCCTTCCTCAGAACTGCGCTCCTCCTGGCTGGCCATTAGGCTCCTATCGTTGCTGAATTTCATCCTCAGGGTTTCATTCCACCCTGCCCACATGATGATGAGTTTCTATAATCCAGTATTCTTGCTTTTTTTCATCTTCAAATCTGTAAGATGCATTTTCAACGTCGTCACATAGATTTTACTTGCAGCATTCAGTAGGTCCAAAGATGGAGTTTAGAAGCATAGAAAAATCCTCCCTGCAGGTTTAGCCTGAATGCCTGAATAATTAACAGGTCATGGATACACTTGTGCTTTAAAAAAAACAAAAACCTCAGCAAGAATATGAATATGTTGCTTTCCTATGCCAGAGTCCCCGCTGGTATAGCTCTTTGGGGACTCTTTTTTTTTTTTTAATTATTTATTTATTTTTATTTGTCAGCTGATTCACATCTTAGTGGCAGCACAGGGGATCTTTCCCCGTGATGTGCTGGGCTTCTCTCTAACGGTAACACACGAGCTCTCCAGCACATGGGCTAGTTGCTCCACAGCATGTGGGATCTTAATTCCCTGACCAGGGATTGGACCCGTTTCCCCTGCGCTGGAAGGCAGATTCTTAACCACTGGACCATCAAGGAAGGCCCAGGACTCTTTTAAGGTTAAAGCTTCAGACAGTAAAGAACCTGCCTGCCAAAGCAAGAGACCTGGGTTTGATCCCTGGGTCAGGAAGATCCCCTGGAGAAGGGAATGGCTACCTATTTCAATATTCTTGCCTAGAGAATTCCATGGACAGAGGAGACTGGAGGGCTATAGTCCATAAGGTCGCAAAGAGTCAGACATGACGGAGAGACTTTTACTTTCACTTTAAGCAATATTCGGGCTTCCCTGATAGCTCAGCTGGTAAAGAATCCACCTGCAATGTCGGAGACCCTGGTTCAATTCCTGGGTCAGGAAGATCCGCTGGAGAAGGGATAGGCTGCCCACTCTAGTATTCTTGGGCTTTCCCAGCAGCTCAGCTGGTAAAGAATCTGCCTGAAATGTGGAAGACCTGGGTTCAATTCCTGGGTTCAATCTCTGGGTTGGGAAGATCCCCTGGAGAAGGGGAAGGCTACCTACTCCAGTATTTTTGGCCTGGAGAATTCCATGGACTGTATGTCCATGGAGTTGCAAAGAGTCAGACACAACTGAGGGACTTTCACTTTCACTTTAAGCAATATCCAGGCATTTCTGGGCCTTCTGGAGATGGGGGACTTCCCAGGTGGCACCAGTGGTAAAGAGCCCGCCTGTCAGTGCAGGAGACTCAAGGGACGCAGGTTCGATCCCTGGGTCAGGAGATCCCCTAGTGAAGGAAGTGGCAACCCAGTCCAGTATTCTTGCCTGGGAAATCCCCCATGGACAGAGGAGCCTGGCGGGCTACAGTTCATGGGGTTGCAAAAAGTCAGACATGACCAAGCACAAGACTGAGAAAGCTGGAGATGGGACCATCCAGGAGCACCAAATTTTTGCCCGTATTTTAATACTTCCCTTACTCTTCTGGCACTTAGCAGAGCTAGAAACAGCCTTTGTATTTTTTCCCTTCGTTTTTGCAGTTCTCAGATTAAGGATAGTTTTATCGATAATGACACATTCTTCTAAATCGCTGCCATTCTCTTATTTTCAGCTTTGTTTCAGAGCCTTTTATAATGTGTGTTCATCAGAGAGACCAGGGGTAACTATACTCACTTGTTCAAATTTCCATAAGAACGGTGTCGGCACAAAGGGTCACTACCCACCACTGACATTTAGCCTTTGCTTCTTGGGTCCACTTTCTCTCTCTCTCTCTTTCAACTCTGCTTGAACCGCTATGCCCCAATGACGCCTGGAACTTCCGGATCTTCCAGGTGAATTTAGGAGAAATACTAGCCTTCTCTCCACTCCTTCAACTCACCAAGCGACCTCCTGCCTTGGGGCCTTGGCCTGTGCCGCCTTCCCCGTCTGGAACACTCTCTGTCTTCCATCCCTACTCGACGTACATTTCCCCACCGCTGCTTCATCCTCCATCTGCCTCCTCTCTCCTCTCATCCTTCAGGTCTCTGCTCTCCTGTCCCTTCTTCAGAGGGTCATTTGTGGCCAGAACGCCCCTCCTCCAGCCGAAATGACATCTTCTATCACTCTGTCACACCGCGCTGGCCTTTTCCTTCACACCTTCCATCACATTCCCAGCTATACACACCTTCACGTGTATGCATTTCACACCCAGCTTTCCTGCTTTCCCTCTAAGCCCCGTGAGGTCAGAGGTGTGCTTCCACTGGAACTGCACACCCAGCCCAAGGCATTAAAAAGCCCGCAACCACCGTGTAACTGGATGAGTGAATAAATGATCAAATGCTGACTATTCTAGGAACAGTTTCCTAGATGACAGAAGAAAGCAGCAAACTTGAAACATTCAGCACCTGAAGAGTTTAGAGAATGCTTTGTGTCAACTTTACTGTCAAGCCTAATAATTAGCCTGCCCGGGTTGCCATGTGACGGAAACTAGTGCCAGGGTAACGGAGCTCCCCGGTTTGCTCAAGCGTCCCACGCTAGGGGACATTTCAGTCCCAGCATAACCCAGACGGGTGCTTGCCCAGCCTAACACGGTCCATATCTTAACCCCACATGAGAGAAGACAATAACAAATTTTTCTGACCTCCAAATGTTTTCTCTCAGCACCAAGAGTGATTAATTGCTGTGGCCTTTCTGGGCGGGCAAACATCTTCTCTTCTCCTTAAATGCAAAGACACGTGTTGACTGGAAACAAAATCTGGGTCTGGGCTCTTATTTTGGTTGGTGTATTAGACTCAGCGACCATGTATTTTGCTTTTGCCTGGAGTGGCTGTTGCTCAAAATGGTACCATTTTTTATGTTGAGCTGTACAGGCTAACATTTTTCCTCTTCCATATATTGTTAAGATCTTTTCTTCCCACATGGACTTCAAGCATTTCCGGCCACTAATTATCTGTGTGTGTGTGTGTGTGTGTGTGTGTGTGTGTGGCTGCTTCAGCCATCTCCAACTCCTGGTGGCCCCATGGACTGTATGTAGCCCGCCAGGCTCCCCTGTCCCGGCAAGAATCCCGGAGTGAGTTGCACCGCCCTCCTGCAGGGGATCTCCCCAACGCCGGGAACCTGAGCCAGCCCGGTAGCCCTCCAGGTGCCCCCTTATTTGGGTGTGTCTCTGCAGGTGTTGTTGAGTTGCTTCTACGATAAATCTTCAGGAACGGTATGGTTGTGAACATTTTCCTTCCGTTTCTTCTTCTTTTCCTTCTGTTTTATTTTTCACTTCCTTCAGATTAACCTCTACCTTGGAGAGCACTCCTCTTCTGCCAATCTTCAGGGCCCTCTCTGGCTTTAAAGCACAATTTATGGGGTTTCTTGGGTTTTCCTGGCTTTACCCTCATGTACAAACCTGTTTTATGTTTCTTCCCGTTGGCTGGAAGTGATTTCCAGTTTGCGGACTATCGTTTCTAACGTCCTTTTTGTAATTCTTTGATGACTGTGATAATACACAGGGGTTGATTCAAATCTTCCTGTCTCTAAATTTCTGAGAAGCGTTTTGTAAACCATTTCCTTTCTCTGACCTTCGTGTCTGCTGCCATTTTACTCCGTCTTATAATAGTAATTACTAATAATACCACTCAACGGTGTCTTCTTTCATGTAGTTGCCTTTTTTCTTCCCTGGATTAACTTGTTAACTAGTAAACTATTTTATCTTTATGGGTTTACCTGCCTTGTAACTCAGCAGCCTTCGTGAGTCCTCCTCTGCTTTGAGTTTTAATAGAGTTCTATTTTTATAGGGGGAACCCCACACATTTGATTGCAAGGGCTTGTAATTCACTCTCACCTCATCTTTCCATTTTTGCCGCTTAGAGTTGGTTATTAAGACAGAGTCCATGGCGACACTGTCCACCAGGTGCTGTCTCCTCTGGACTTTAGACATGGAGGTTCAGGGTAGCCTCACCTTTGTGAATCCAGACTCATAAAGGGATGTGATGTGATATGACATAGAGTCTATCCAGGACTTGAGGGGGGGTGGAATTCTATAAGTAGTTATCTGAAAATCAGTAAATAGGAGCTCTGTGTGATAAGGTGCAGAAGAGAAGCATTTGGCTACCAAAAGGAGTGTTCCTAGCTCATAAATAATCAAATCAAGAGGAAAATACTAATAACCAAAATATCCTGCAAACACAACAGACTCAAGTTTGATGGGGCCTCCTTAAAACATGCCAAACACCATTTTCATTGACTTCAAGAAACAGATACACACTCAGGAAACCTTCAGTAATGAGGAGCTTATTGGGTGGATGTAGTAGCTACTCTGAGCCAGTGCTAACCTTGTCTGTCTGTCTGTCTCTCTGTCTCTCCTGGGGTTCTGCCTTCTCTTGGCCTCTCCCGCTCAGCTGTCCCAGGCAGAGACAATCTGATAGGACCAGACGATTGGCATTCAGTAGGAGTTTCTCTGTAGGCAGCCTTTAGCTCCAGCTGGTCCAATCCAAACAGCAGAACTTGTTCTGCTCAAAGCATGAAGCTTTTATAAACCATGAAAAAAAAGTTGCTAAGAGGCTACTTTGCTTGGAAGGGAACTGCATAACTGGCACCTTAGAGGCTGTGTAAGAAAAAAGTAAGAGTATGAACAGCTGATAAACAAACAAACAAACTAGACGTTCTGGCTGAGTTAGAAAGGCAGGAGAAGAGACTTCTGGGTGTTCCTGGGACACTCTCTGCTGCCTTCGTCTCCATGCCTTCCGCTCTGACACATGAGGCCGAATTAAAAAGTCAGTGTTTGTATATCTTTCCCTTACAAAAATGGCCATTTCACTAACTTTCACTTAGTATCTATTACGTGAAATGCCACAGGCTTCTTCTGCCAATTTCTGTATCCAAATCCCACCTGTCCTTTAAGGCCCAATTCAAATGCCAATTCACCATGAACCCCCTCACCCCTCCTTGAGTCTTCCAGCTAAAAGGAACCATGCTGCCCTCCCAAGTCTCTGAATATTAATTTGCCAGGACCCTAATCACCATCCACATTGCATCGTAGGTATTCTTCTACATGACTGATTTCAACTTCTAACCATGAGCATCATCTTTAAGCCTACCTCCCCTTCTCCCCAACATCAGCTGGCACCACATCCAGCACAGACTAGGGGCTTATGGCAGGCAGAGTAGTGATTCATGGGGCACCTTACTTGGCCAAAGGGAATCATGGCTTCACATGCAATTATAGTTGCTAATCACCTGACCCTGAGAGAGGAAGCTCATCCAGATGGGCCCAGCTTAATCACAGCACCCTTGAAAGTGGAAGAAAAGCCAGAAGAGCCAGAGTGATACAGTGTGAGAACTCAACCCTCCATGGCTGGCTTTGAAAATGAAGGAAGGGGCCATGAGGCAAGAAAGGCAGACAGCTGATAGAAACTGAAGTCAGGGAAACAGGTTCTTCTTCCCTAGTGAAGGTCGCTCAGTTTGAGACTCTTTGCGACCCCATGGACTATGCAGTGCATGGAATTCTCCAGGCCGGAATACTGGAGTGGGTAGCCTTTTCCTTCTCCAGGGCATCTTCCCAACCCAGGGATCGAACCCAGGTCTCCCGCATTGCAGGCGGATTCTTTACCAGCTGAGCCACCAGGGAAGCCCTAGAGAGGCCAGAAAGAACACAGCGCTGCCAACACCGTGATCTCACCCACTGAGACCAGGTCTAACTTTTGACCTACAAAACCATAAGGTAATAACTTCATGTGGTTTGTGGTAGTTTGGTATAACCAGCATAGAAAACAAATATGAAGTTTTTATTTTTAAAGAAAAATTAAATCAAATTTAATAAAATAATTAAGTAATTTATTAATTAAATTAATAAATTTAACTAAATAAAATTAAATCAAATTTCATAGAACCTTACATTTAGAAGATTTTTCTTTATTTATGGAGATAAGTAGGAATGGAAACCTTTCTTTTCATTGAAACACATATTCATAATTATATTTTTTTAAGTGTTTGAGAAAGAGGAAAGGTCATTCATAACCTCACCAAGGTATAACTGCTTTCATTTTTTTCTTCTTTTCGATCCCTGATCATAGGCACATAAAATTTTACACTGAAATAACAGCATTTGTAGCAGAAATATAATTGTATATTCCTTTCCATTTAATACTGTTTAATAAATGTTTTCATAGTTCTGTGTGGTCCTCAAAATTGTCATTATAACTGTTGCCTTGTATTTTAGTAAGCTGGGATACTAGAATTTACTTTCATTCCTATTTGGTGGGGTCATTGGGTTCTTTCAAGTATATTTCCTTACACTTAGATAAAATGCTACAGTTAATATTTGTCTTCATTTAGGCTTTTGTTTCTGTTGAGTTATTTGTGGGGCAAATTTCCATAATTGAGATAACTGAGAGAAAGAACCAGAGTGGCAGTTATGGCTCTTGACAACATCACTGGGGTGATTCGAAGAAGGCTGCAGGAAGCTCACCAGCTCCACAGCTATCTTGGTCAGCATTTGGGGCTTATCATAATTGTTTACATTGCACTGCTTTTGATTCCTAGTCAGAATTAACATGTATCCACTTGTTATATTTCATTAGCTATATTATTATTAAGCAAAATATGCTTACAGCTTTGGTTCATTTACCTACCAGGGACCTGATTGCTTTTACTATAAATAATACTTTAAAAACATTCTTAATGCAATTCTGAACTTTCTGTCCAATTTTTATATATATATGTTTTGTCATTTAGTCTGCTTTTTTAAGTTTGAGGTGGTTGTTGTTTGGTTGCTCAGTTGTGTCTGACTCTCTGTGACCCCGTGACTGTAGCCCTCCAGGCCCCTCTGTCCATGAGATTTCCCAGGCAAGAATATTGAAGTGGATTGCCATTTCCTTCGCCAGGGAATCTTCCCAACCCAGGAATGGAACACAGGTCTCCTGCACTACAGGTAGACTCTTTACCAACTGAGCCACCAGGAAAGTCCTTTTAAGTTTAGTTATTCAACGAAACCAACACATCAACGACAAAATGAAACAACTTATAAGCTATCTAAATTCGATGTAGTAGACAAGGCAATGAGAATAAATTAGAAAATTTGAGTATTGTATGAATAACCTGTTATGATGGCTTTAATTTTAATCTGATAACTGACTACCTAATTTATACCATTAATAGCAATTTATTATTTGTGGCAAGTTTTTGGTAGCTCGTTTAATTTTCCTTTATCTCCCAACAAAGCTATAATTTGAAAATGAGCAAAAACCTTAAAATCAAATCAAGGAAAACCAAACTTTATTTCTGTTTACAAAAATAACCTGTTTACTTTAGGAAATTTAAAATGATAGAAAAGAAATTTAAAATAAATGAATTTCAACTCTGATCTCATCACCCAGAAATAATTAATAGCTATGGAGTTCATATATTGTAATAGTGGTTTAGTTGCTAAGTCATGTCTGACTCCTTGTGACACCATGGACTATAGCCCACAGGACTTCTCTGTCCATGGGATTTCCCAGGCAAGAATACTGAAGTGGGTTGCCGTTTCCTTCTTCAGGGGCTCTTCCCAACACAGGTATAAAACCCGTGTCTCTTTATGTTTCCTACATTGGTAGGCAGGTTCTTTACCTCTAGCACCACCTGGGAAGCCCCTCTGAAAATTTAAAATGACAGAAAAGAATTTTTAAATAAGTGAATTTCAGCTCTGATCTCATCACCCAGAAATAATTCCTGCTAATGTGAGGCATATTCTCTTTCAGTCTTTTTGGCAAGTGTGTGTGTGTAACTACATAAAAATTTCAACAAAAATTTGATTGTACTATTTTGCATCATACTACTTTATCACTTAGTATTTTTGTATGATCATTCGCCTATTTCATTAAATACTTTTGAACCAACCATATATTGAATAGCATAGTCTACATGGGCTAATTGGGCTGTACCTTAGAAGCAGTTCAAACTCCTAGGAAGTTAGAAGGAAGTCTTCTCATTCCTTAGTGGAAGGATGAGTCCAGTTTTTCTGCCCCTGGCTCTGAGATCAAGTCCACGGAGCCTCCCAGGAGCAGCGGACAACAGCAGGACGCCTCTTGCGGAGAACCAAAGCTCCCCCCATGGCTCCACTACGCCGCACACGCCACGCACCCTCGTCCACCTCCTGCAAGCCCACACACGTGGTGTTCCAAGGCATTACTTTCTAGGAGATGTTTTCCTCTTGTTTCTGCAGCTATTTCTGATCACAGGCTTTGGGTGCTACATCCCAAGGAAACCCTGGCAGACACAAAGGTGTAAAGAAGGAAGAGACTAGGCACTTATCAGAACCATCTTAGACACGCTGTTTACGGAAAGGGAACTTCACGCCGCGTGTATTACTGGGATGTGACAAAAAAGCAGGGGGACAAGCCCAGACAAACTTGGTGTCAGCCCCACACTGCCGTTTAATTGCCAGCTGGGTGACCGAGGGAAAACCCCTTAACTAACCTTTAATCTCCTCCTCTGTACAAAAATAAATACACCAGTAAACTATACATGTTAAATGTTTATGGAAAACCACCTTGTAAACTATAATGAACACTCCTGTCCCTTGAGAAGAGAGGAAGAAAGAGCTTCTAGGGCATCCTTCTTCGCCTCTGTTTTTCATTCATTAGTAGTGTCACAGAATGTAGTGTTAGTTGCTCAGTCGCATCCAACTCTTTGCCACCCCGTGGACTGTAGCACGCCAGGCTCCTCTGTCTGTGGGATTCTCCAGGTAAGGAAGCCCTTTCATTCATTATACTTTCACAAATTATCAGCAACAAAATGAACCATATATATGTGTGTGTGTGTATCTGAAACTCTACAAAGGAGATTAGATAATTCAGAAGGAATTGAAGCTTTGAGAAAAGTTATGCTAAGAGCTGTAACACATACCCAAAATACAGTGGACAAAAACAAAAGTTTTGTTGCAAATGGGAACATCCAACCACAGGGGTTTCTGGGTTGATGGACAGTCTTTCTGGGACCCAGGCTCCTTCCATATTGTGGCTCTGTCCTCATCCCCTGCAGGCAGCCAGCAGGTTAGAAAATAAAAGAAGGCATACATCTACTTTTTAATTGCCACAGCCAGAAAGTGACACCCATCAGTTCTACTTACATTCCACTGGCAAGAATCCACTCCATAGCAAAAGAAGCTGAGAAACACAGCCTGAGCTTGGTGGGCAGCTATCCAGTCTGCAATATAGGTTAATACAATTAATAGAAGGAAACAATTGCAAGAAAAGATACTAAGATGGAGCAATGCCTACAGTTCTGGGCTACAAGTGAATGATATCATTTTCTTTGTGATCTCATAGTCTTATTTACAGCATACTCTTTTATAAGCATATAATCATACAGCATATTTTTTTTTTATTTTTAAGTATAGTTAATGGAACTAAGCCATGCCCTGTAGGGCCACCCAAGACGGACGGGTCATGGTGGAGAAGTCTGACAGAATGTGGTTCACTGGAGAAGGGAATGGCAAACCACTTCAGTATTCTTGCCTTGAGAACCCCATGAACAGTATGAGAAGGTAAAATGATAGGAAACTGAAAGAGGAACTGTGGCTGGATGGCATCACCCACTCACTGGACATGAGTTTGAGTGGACTCCGGGAGGTGGTGATGGACAGGGAGGCCTGGTGTGCTGCGATTCACGGGGTCACAAAGAGTCGGACACACCTGAGCGGCTGAACTGAACTGAATAGTTGATTTGGTCTCCCCAGGTGGCTCAGCGGTAAAGAACCCACCTGCCTAGCAGGAGACACGGGTCCAATTCCTGGGTCAAGAAGATCCCCTGGGGAAGGAAATGGCCACTCACTCCAGCATTCTTGCCTGGGAAATCCCATGGACAGAGGAATCTGGTGGGCTCCAGTCCACAGGGTCAAAAAGAGTCAGACACAACTTAACAACTAACCGCAACAACATAGTTGGTTTACAATATTATGTTAGTTTTATGTGTGCAGCTTAGTGATTCAGTTATTTTTTCTGATTATATTACATTACAGGTTATCACAAGATATTGAATGTGAGTACCTGGGCTATACAGTAAACCCCTGTTGCTTACCGGTTTTATGTAGAGTAGCTTGCTAGTCCCATCCTCCTGATTTGCCCCTCCCCCTCCTCTTTGGTAACCATAAGTTTGTCATAAGACTCTATGTGTGTGAGTCTGTTTCTGATTTGTGCATAGATCCATTTGCATTATTTTTTAGATTCCACATACATTTTGTGGAATATCTGTCTTTTTCTGGCTGACCTACTTCACTAAGTACAACATTCTCTAGATCCATCCATGTTACTGCAAATGGCGATATTTCATTCTTTTCATGGCTCAGTACTATTCCATGGTATATATACCGTATCTTCCTAAGCCAATCAACAGTCAGTGGGCATGTGGCTTGTTTCCATTTCTTGGCTACTGTAAACAGCGCTGCTATGAACAGTGGAGTTCATGTACCACTTCAAATCAGAGTTCTCGTTTTTTTCCGGATATAAACCCAGGAGTGGGATTGCTAGATTGTATGGTCACTCTTTTTAGTTTTTCACGGAGCCTCCATGCTGTTTTCCATAGTGGCTGCACCAGTTTATATTCCCACCAACAGTGCAGGAGGGTTCTCTTTTCTGCACATCCTCTCCAGCATTTGTAGACTTCACAGGATATTATTGTGGTCTTGTTTATGAGGGTCATCAGAGGAAGACTACCTTGGTTGGTGTATTTATTTGTTGATTTTTCATTCATTCAAAAAATATTAGTCAAAGTATTAGTTTTATAAGCAAGTAACCCACACCCAGGAAAAGTGGCACATTGGAGGCCTGTGCTCTCCCTTTGTTCTGGAAACGTCAAGAGAAGAGCTGTTATGCCCAGACACCTCTGTCCCATGCTAATACTGAAAACGATTTCCAAGTCAGCCTGCTGATTCAGATATGGCCTCTGCCTCTTTTAGTTATGTGGCCTTGGGCATGTTGTCTAGCTTCTCTGGGCTCCTGCTTTCTCATTTGTAGGAAGACGGTGCATGAAGGAGTGCCTGTAATGATCTTAGCACAGTGCCTAGAACACAGTGAGAGCCACACATATTGTCTCTATGACCGTCATCACCACACCTTCCTCAATACACCCCACACTGTCGACTGTAACAACCTCTGCTTGAATGTGCAGTTTGGGGAACTGGGCAAAGAATTTGTTATTCAAATAAATAACTTTTCCTGAATGCACTAGCTGTGAAATCTGCCAGTGAGGATGTGCGAAATGTGATTATTTCGATGATGGGAAATTGGAAAGAGAATGTTCTAAATTGTGGCTTGCCAATCCTTTTCATAGACAAATATAATATTAATAGATATCATTTATTAAATACCCACTTCTGTGAAAAATGCTAAACTGGATTCTTTATATATTCACTTTAATTCCCATAGTAACCCCATGAAGTAGGTGTTATTGTCACCTGCTTCACAGAATGAACAGCAATAACACTGAAGATGAGTGTCAGAGGGGCCTGTAATTTGCCCAAAGTCACACAGCCGGTCAACAGAAGAGTCAAGATTTGAGCCCAGGTCTGTCCAGCTCCAGGTCTATTCTCTGCCCAAGGGGAAACCTACTTCCCTGGTTCCTTTAATAGGGCTCTTTCTTGAACATGTGAGGAGAGTCACATTATTCCCATGACACATCATTGTTTTCCAACTCCATGCTCTCTCATAAGCCTCATACCACCCTGTAAAATAAACAGGGCAAGGATTACCGTCCACCCTGGACAGTGAAGAGAACCTGAGACTCAAGGAGGCCTCTCTGTGTTGGGTGAGAGAGTGGGTAACAATAATAGCAAACATTTCCTGAGCACTAGCTACCTACATGCCTGGCATGGTGAGAAGTACTCTGTATACATTTCTCACTGAGTGCCTTTAAAACTCCAAGAGATGAGTGCCTTTATTATCTCTACTTTGCACAAGCAGCAATTGGCACTTAAATATTAGAACCCTGAGCCAACCAACTAGAATGCAATGGAAAAGACAAAATTGAAACATGCTTCAAACCTAAAGAGACTGAGAAATTCTGTTTCCCATGCCCTTTGTCTGGAAAAAAAACAACAACAACACTCATCCATCCATCATTTCCTGAGCATCTACTTTGTGATATGTGGCAGCACCCAGGCAGACAATGGCCCTGCTCCAGTGGGGCGACAGCTTAGGAGGAAAAGACAGATAATAAACCAGGAAACAAATTGGTAAATAATACACCTTCTGATAGATATACTGTTATGGAGGACAAAGAACAGGTTAAAGGGGTAGAGAATGACGGGGAGCAACAAGTTTAGATAAGGTGGTGATAGATAGCCAAGTGTCTCCCACATTTTGGGCTCCAAAATCACTGCATATGGTGACTGCAGCCATGAAATGAAAAGACACTTGCTCCTTTCCTTGGAAGGAAAGCTGTGACAAACCTAGACAGCGTATTATAAAGAAGAGATACCACTTTGCCAACAAAGGTCCATATAGTCAAAGCTATGGTTTTTCCAGTAGTCATGTACGGATGTGAGAGTTGGTCCATCAAGAAGGCTGAGCACCAAAGAACTGATGCTTTTGAATTGAGCTGGAGAAGACTCTTGAGAGTCCCCAGGACTGCAAGATCAAACCGGTCAATCCCAAAGAAAATCAACCCTGAATATTGGAAGGACTGTTGCTGAAGCTGAAGCTCCAATACTTTGGCCACCTGATGGAAAGAGCCAACTCATTGGAAAAGACCCTGATGCTGGGAAAGACTGAGGGCAAAAGGAAAAGGGGGAAGCAGAAGATGAGATGATTGGATGGTGTCATCGACTCAGTGGACTTGAATTTGAGCAAACTCCGGGAGATAGTGGAGGACTAAAGGAGCCTGGTGGGCTATAGTCTATGGGGTCACAAAGAGTCAGACACGACTTAGTGACCGAACAACAACAACAAACCCCACACCCAGCCATGCAGACCTCTTGGGTCCTCCTCTTGGGGGAGGCTTCCCAGCGCAAGGAGACATGAGTGTGTTGTCTTTGAGGGGTTTGGAGGAGAGTAAGGAAGCTGGAGTGGCCATAGATAGAGTTAGAAATAGAGAAAGAATAAAGACAGGGACACAGAGGAAGAATCATAGGAAAGGGTGGCCAGTTGTCACTCAGGAATGGAGATGAAAACATCCTAAATTACAAATACTAACAAATAAAATCCAAGAGTATATTTTAAAAATACAGTGTATCCAAAATGAGCTTATCCAGGGGGTAAAAAGGGCAGTTCAATATTAGAGAAACTAATCCTGTAATTTATCACAGAGATGAAGTAACATTATCTCAAAAAATACAAAAAGGATTTAATAAAATTCAACATTCAGAATTAATTTTTTTAAATCTCAGTAAGTCAGAAATGGAATGTTAAGTTCTCAACATAAAAAAAGGATACCTATTAGAAATCATCAACAATGAAAGGCTTAGTGGTGAGATGTCAGAAGCATTCTCACTAAAGATAAGGGCAAGACAAAAGTGGCTGCAAACACCAGTACTAGATATGATTGTCCCAAAGGTCAAAAGACAAGGAAAAGAGGGACATGAAGCTTGAAAGGGAAAAAGAAAATTCACTCTTTAAGATAATATGACTGCCCACCTAAAAAAATTCAAGGGAATCAATCGAAAACTATTAATATTAGCACTAGTAAGAAAGTTCAAAACTATGGGTATATACACCATATACCTAATCCAGTAACTTGCCTATATACTAGTATTAATTAAATAATTTTAGAAGGATTCAATTTATAACAAAAAACATAAAATTCCTAGAAAACAAATATAATTTTTAAATGTTTAAGATTTATTTGAAGATAAAATATCATGAAAACCTTTTCAATATCAGAAGTTTTAAAACTGATTAGGAAGACTTGCTGTTGAAAATATACTGATTTTACCCATCAGTGCAAGTCCAGTCTAAATTAACAGCATTTTTCATTCAGGTCTTATCCTTCCAGATGTCAAAACACACTTAAGCTATAATAATTAAACTAGCCTAATATTGGTGCAGGTATTGATGAATAGATCAATGGAACAGATTAATAAACCAAGAAACAAACCTGACTATATGAAAATGAACTATACAATAAAGGTGGTAGTTCAAATTACTAGAGAAACTTTGGACTAATCCACAGTTGAGACTGGACCAATTATTCATCTGGGGAGAAAATTAAGTTAGATTCCTAACTTGCACTGTTCATCCACAGAAAATAACCCTCAGATGAGGGTTAAAGAACAAAACTATAAAAATATTAGAAGAAAACATAAGTAAATATTTTTTACAAATTTAGAATGCCAGGGCCTTCCTAAGAAAGAGACAAAAATCTAGAAACTATAAAAATTTCTTAGATTTATGCTCATAAAATATATAATGTTCTGTCAGTCAGAATATACCATAAACCAGGTTATAAGATAAGCCAAGTTTAAAAGACTGAGGAAAAATATTTACAACACACTTAACTGGTAAAAGATTAATATCCAGAACACACAGAATTCTAACAAAGCAGAAAAAAAAGACAATTGACAAAGTAAATTGTAAAAGTTGTAAAAGTTTATAAAGGAAATAGACAATTGACAGAAAATTAATAATCCACATGCAATAATCATGCAAAGCTGCATTAGTCGGGGAAAAGAATTGTCTGACAAAAAGTAAAAAAAAAAAAAAAAACAAGATAGATACCAAGTGTTGGCAAAAACATGGAGAAACTTTCTCATATACACTACATATGTAGACTGGTGGAGCCAGTTGATGCGTGCCATTTGAAAACATCCATCGAATCATAAATGTACATATCAACAGACCCAGCCATTCCATTCCTAGGACTCTTCCAAAAAAAAAAAAAAAAATAGTTGTTTGTGTGCCCCACACAACTCATGGTACCAGTTTTGTACATGGATCCAGGAATGTTCATCACAGTATTGTGTGCAGTAGTGAAAAATAAAACCCTAACCTACTGTTAACAGGGAGGGGAATAGTTAAGTAAATTATGGCCTTCCCATTCCTCAGAAAGCAGAGTGCATTAGCGATATGGCAGTAGGAAGAGCTCCACTATATATTACTTAGTGAAAAAAGCAGGCAGGAAAAATATATGATTAATTTGTGAACATGCGTACATGGTCCAAGAGGGAGAACAGGCATCCACCACACTTCTTCCGGGGGTGGGGAGAGGTGGGGGAAAGGGACCTCACCCCCTTTTCTATATCACATCTGTCTCTTTTAGCTCTTTTGCAAGAATTGAATTGCGCCATTTGAGTAATAAAGAACATCTTAAAGTGTTCGTTACATATCATCACTCCCAACTATGTGGCTGGAGGATGGGATCAAAGAAAGAGAAAGCAGTGTAGTGTAGGTTCACATCTCCGGGCTTCAGGTCCTGGCCTTGAGATTCAGACCCAGGGATGACAAGAAAGCGAGGAAGGGGTACAAACTGTCCAGAGAAGGCTCAGATGAAATGTGACCCATCTTCTTGGTCACCACGTATTGCCCCTTGGTCCTGGGTGGATCTGCTTCAGAGTCACTGATCAGTGAGCCTGCTCCTCATCAGACCTATTGAAGTGAAGTGAAGTCGCTCAGTCGTGTCCGACTCTTTGCGACCCCATGGACTGCAGCCTGCCAGGCTCCTCCGTTCATGGGATTTTCCAGGCGAGGGTACTGGAGTGGGGTGCCATTTCCTTCTCTGACCTATTGAGGACACCCCCAATTCTTCATTCTCAGAAGATTCTTTAAGATGCCTTCCTATCATTTATGACATCAGCTTGCATACTCCTTGTTATACGTAACTCTAGGATTTGAACTAATGTATCTGGTCAGGCTTTCTCGGGACAGGTGTCTTCCTCAGATACTTCAATTTCCTGGTTTACCACCCCCACCTGCACACCACCCTTGCCCCAGTCAGCACAGCTGGAAAAAAATTTTAACTTATATTATAACCTCAATACATGGCAGCCAATAAATCATTCCTTAAATAATTACAAGCCTGCAGGAATCAATATTTAGGACTCCAGAATAAAATTCTGAATTGCAAAGTCACTATTACTATTATTAATTATTAAAATAATTATTGTGCATAATATTTCACATTATCAAGCATTTTCAATTGGTTATTCAAGTGACCTTTACAATAACCCTGTGAGCTGTACAAGATAGGAATTATTTTCCCATTCTGTACGTAAGTCAAAAAATTGAGGCCCATAAAGGGAATGTGATTGCCAAGATCCCATCGCTATTAAGAGGCAGAGCCAAGACTGAATACAGGCTTTTGGATTCTAAAACATGTGCTCTTTCTACATAAATCCAGCCCACTGCAAAAGAATCAGTAATGGCACATTTACGTAAACTCTCACCTGGTAAATTCAATGCTCACGAGCATTGTCCCTAACCCAGAAATGTGGAAACCTAATGCCTGGGCCAGCCCCCAAGCCCACTCCCTGAGAGTCTCAGCTCCGGGCCCAGCCTTCATTCTGGAAGCCTTGCCTCGGTAAGTTGCTCCCAGCCCGACTCCAGGGCTTCTCTGCCCCAGCAGACTGGAAATAGAGAATTGAGCGGGTGGTAGTGGGGGGAGCAGGAGGAACCTTTGAGTCGCAAGCTGTGCTGTCGTCTTTGTTTTTACTCAAACACGAATCTTTGTTCTCCGATGCAAATTTTGAGAAGTTGATGCCAATCTGCTCTGAACAAAAGAATTTTGGTCTGCAAAAACAAAGCTTGAGATGGGAAGCCTGGCTTTCGTGGTTGCGCTTTTGAGCATCTGCCTCTACCCAACATCCCCCACGTTGGGTCTCTCCCAAAGGTAGGCACGAACTTTGAGGAAAACTTCTTGGGTTGCTTACCAGTTACAGAAGACAGGAAGAGAACAGGGTGCTATATGCAAGGCTACTAAAATAAATGCCCTCACAGTGCTTAGGAAGTTGAACCAGCTAACCCCAAGGGCCTCCCCTCAACACCTCAGAGATCTTAGGGTACTTGGTTTCAATGGGGATTTATCAAAGGCTTGACCTTTTACTTCTCCCAAATGGAGTCTCCCATTGGCTTTATAGCCATACTGTTGTATTGATCGTATTATTTTAAGTATATATATTTATTAAGCAAATAATTACTCAACTTAAGTGTACTTTTTCCATGTTTTCTTCTAATATTCAGCCATATACCCAAAAAAGGTAAAAATGAACCAAATTTTTATTCTGCTAGCTTACACAAGCATTTGTGCCTATTGGTGTGTAGATTTTCTAATCATTTTATTAGCTGTATAATATTTAATTCATGGTTATATCTCAGCTTACTGAATATTCTATTGTTGGCATTGAATCTATTCATAATTTTATTGAAACTACAAACAATGCTTCTTTGAGCATCTTTGTCTTCTGTTGAATGGTTAACTTGCTCTAAGATTCCAGAAGGGAAAGTATTGGATTGAAGGACATGAATATGTTATAGTTCTTCCTAGGTTTTGATAAATGTTAAAAATTAAAGTTAATCCACTAACCTCAATATTGGACATTAACTTCAACTTTGCTACTATTAATCACAATTATATTAGTGGGCTGTTTTTTGTATTTTAATATCTTCTTTCTCAATCTCTTGTTCAGTTTTATCTATCTTAAAGCAGCCTCACTGATCTTTCTCACAATCACAGGGATGGGGGTATTTTAAAACTTTTAGAAGAAATGTACAGATACACATCTCATATTTTAAGTTCAGATGAAAAAATGTATGTTACCTGCCAGCTCATATGATAAATAAAGAACTCAGTCTATATCTGCCACTTTTCTGTATCAAAGAAATTAATGTTTTTTAAAAATTGCAGTATAGTTGATTTACAGTGTTGTATTAATTTCTTCTGTACAGCAAAGTGATTCAGAATATATATGTTTATATATTGACTCTTTTTCCTATTCTTTTCCATTATGTTTTATCACAGGATACTGAATGTGGCCCCCTGTACTATGCTGCAGCATCTTGCTCTTCATCCTACGTGTAATAGTTTGTGTCTGCTATGCCCAATTCCCAGCCCTTCCCCCTCCCCTGCCCTTGGCAACCACAGGCCCGTTCTCTGTGTCTGTGAGTCTGTTTCTGATTGTAGATGTTGTCACTTTTGTCGTATTCTAGACTCCACACATAAGTGACAGGATACTGTATCTCTTTTGACTGACTTCACTTAGTTTGATAGCTTCTAGGTCCGTCCACGTTGCTGCACATGGCATCATTTCATTCTTTTTTATGGCTGAGTGGTGTTCCATTGTGTGTATATACTCCATCTTCTTTATCCGTTCACCTGTCGATGGACGTTTAGGCTGCTTCCTTGTCTGTTCTTGTGAATAGTGCGCTATGAACACTGAAGTACGTGAATCTTTTCAAATTATAGTCTTCTCTGGATATATGCCCAGGAGTAGGATTGCTAGATGATATGGCAACTCTATTTTTAGTGTTTTGAGGAAGCTCCATACTGTTTTCCACAGTGGCTGTACCAACTTACGTTCCTACCAACAGTGTAGGATGGCTCCCTTCTCTCCACACCCTTTCCAGAATTTACTATTTGTCAAATTTTTAATAATGGCCACTCTGACCAATGTGAGATGGTACCTCATTACAGTTTTGATTTGTATTTCTCTAATAATTAACAACGATGAGCCTTCACAACCTAGGAATATGTTTTATATGGATTAAAGTTGGGATGAATTTTAAATAAGCCTCCCAGGAGAAACTTGTCATGAGGAAAGTTTTAAAACGCCTACTTTAGAGCTTGGGTCAGGGGGTAAAGGCCACAGGGAGTTAGAATTTCCACTCACCTGAGAGAATTCCTAAACAATCAGACCCACCTCGTGGTAAAGAGATGGCCAGGTAGCCACCCCTGTCATTGGAAGTGTTTCTCTGGGGACCAGATGACCGCAGCCATCTCTCCGGGAGACTCCAGGGTGCATCACAAAAGCTCTGGTCCCCCCTGAACTTGGGGGGCTGTCTTCTCAACACATTTCCAGGACTCTACAGGGCTCTGATATGAGCACATGGAACCAGAGGCCTTAGGTGTCCTTTCCACTGCAGCACTGCTTGATTGAGAAATGTCTAATAATAAAACAAATAGTTCACTGTGTAGTTCAATATCTTCCTATTCATCTTTCCAAGAAGACATTATAAGGACTTTTTATTTGTAATACAACTGGAAAACGAAGGCTAGTTGAGACCTGTAATAATCAGGATACCCTTGGTTTCTTAGCCACCTTCTCCTCTGATGCTCAAGTCCCCTCTGGCACACCCAGGAGGCTGCCCTCCCGCCTCCAGGAAGGACTTGGTACCTGAGCACTCCCTAACTTCTTTGAGCGGCTTTGCACATCTTTATTTTCTGTTGAATGATATACTTGCTCTAAAATTCCAGAAGGGAAAGTATTGGATTGAAGGACATGAATACTATTATAGTACTTCCTAGGATCACAGGGTCATGAACACCATTATCTTCACCAACAACTTAGACTAAACTCCATCAATTATGTTTTGGGAAACTGAGTCAGTGGCATAGCTGGGGGCTGAAGTCATGGCCTCTTGACTCTAAGGCCCTTTCCATGAGTTCAACTTATTATATCTGCTTGACAAGTAAGGAGGCTCAAATCTGAGAACCTGTTCTCTAAAGAACTAACCTCCAAAGTGCTTTGGTTAGCCCAAGTACATATGTAGACTCCAGCCTTCTTGGGAGACCTCAAACGTACGCATCATTAAACTAAACATTCAGCAAAATGTGAAGATTTGTAAAACATAGGGGCCTGGGGCCAGTGAAGAGCAAGGAGATAGGTCACAGCTTGCTCCTCCTCTCTGGCTACCCTCTGTCACTTCACTCTTCAACGTGTGGCACGGGACAGCGGCATCAGCATCACTTAGAAGCGGGTCAGAAACTCAGAATACCAGGGCAAACCCCAGACCTACCGAATCACAACCTACATTTTAACGAGCTCCCTAAGTGACTTGCAGGCATCACACATTAACGCTTGAGAACATTAATCTAGAACAGTCATAGAGAAAAAGAGCATTATTTAATGTTTTTCTGATGAAAAAAGTAATGAAAACTCATTGTGGAATATGTGGAAAATGTTCCCTCCCCCCACTCCAAGGCTCTAAGAAGGAGTGAGGAGGAAGGTGGCTTGAACAGGAACGTAGTCAGGCTCTTGCACATGGTGAAAGCAAAGCCTCTCCCAGATCCTCATGTCATTAAGGCGGCAGCCATCCTAAATCCAGCCTGACTGGCCTGGGGTAGAGCAGGCGGCCAGCTGGTGACAGGCAGACCGTGGAGAAAGTGGCAGACACAACTCCGCACAATGACATGCAGCACTTACAGCTTTGCAGGTAGGAGCGGTTTGTAAACTATGGGGCAGGAAGGAAAACATTTCTCTTCTTCCCGATACTTTCATCTGGACTGACCGTGGGAACTGCAGAGGCGTGCTGGGTGGGAGTCTCCAGGGAGCTATCCAGACCAGAGAGTGCAGGCGGAGGAGGGCAAGAGACTTCGGAGGGAAGGACAGGTCACCGGGTGGGGTCCCCGAGGCAGGGGAGATCCGAAGAGCGATGAAAGGATTGGGGTGCTTTTAGAAGGAGAATAAAGAGGAGCAGGGCTGCGAGATGAGATGTGCTTACCTTTCCCTGAAGATGGGGAAAGCAGAGGCTGAGCAGCAGGGCCCTCATCCCACTCCCTCCATCCTCCAAGGCTAAGGCGGTAGGCAGTATACCCCAGCCTCAGATTCTGCACACAGGCTCATGGCACAACACTCGATTAACATGGCGATACCAAAATTCTCCCACATGGTTAAAAGTTCTTTCAAAACTTCAGTTTAAAGAGTATCATTACCACGTTTTATTTAAGTATTTCCTGTGTTTAGACGGTTAGATTATTTCTATTTTTTACTGTTATACATGATAAGCCTCTTTATTTTCACACCTTTATCCATAAGCCAAATTCTTCACTTTTTTTATTTAGGGAAACTTTTTTAAGTTACAGTAAACTTAAAAGTACACAATTCAAAAATGTACAGTTCAATGATTTTTTATCAAGTCAACACTCCATAGAACCACCACTCTGATCAAGAAACAGTATTACCAGAAGCTCAGTTCCTGTTGTTCCCAGGGTAACATTATCCAAACCTTCAGAACCAACAGGTTGAATTACATCTACTCACATATATCTTACCGATATATATATGTAATATTCAAATATAAATATATACTCACATGTATCTTATATGTATATGTATGTATATTTGAATAATACAAATGACACACACATATATATTGTGATGTGTGTGTGTGTGTGTGTGTGTGTGTGTGATTTGTATTATTCAAATATAAAATTGTACAGATCTTGCATCTGGTTCTTTTTGCCTGACATTTTGTTTGTGAGATTCATCCATGTTTTTGCTTCTCGCAATAGTTTATTCATCTTCATTTTTTTTGCATTTTGCTCAGCATCTCTACTTCTTAGCACGAGAATTAGGCTACTTCAAGCTACTCCATCTTGGCCAGAAAAAGAAGTCCACTTATTTCTTTTGTTAAATTCTAAGTAGAATTTCTGGGCAAAAAGAAGCAAGCAATTTTTTAGGACATAGCATGCTGCATTCTACTAGTTACTTTCCATAAAGCTGTGATAATTTACACTCAAGAAAAAACATTCCAATTCTTTTGAGAGATGAGTGTCAGACGTTGTCCTAATAATAAAAACAATTTTAAAATACTAGTTATAATATTTTATAGTGTGTTTTAACTAATATATGTTATAACTACTAAAATGCTGATTATTGTTGTTTAGTTGCTCAGTCCTGTCCAAATTTTGTGACCCCATGGACTGTAGCCGGCCAGCCTCCTCTGTCCATGGAATTTCCCAGGCAAGAATAATGGAGTGGGTTGCCATGCCCTCCTCCAGGGGATCTTCCTGACCTAGGGATCAAACCAGCACCTCCTACATTGGCAGACGGATTCTTTACCATTAAGCCACCACGGTAGCCCCTGAAATGTTGATATCACATATTATAAGACCCTATTAGCTAATTTATTATTAAGTTCTTACAGTACTCTGAGAGGTAAATTTTATTACTGTCCTGTTTTAAAGATGAGGAGACTATGGTTCAGAAAAACTGAAGTGACCAGTTAAGTCACATGCTTAAAGAATAGCAGATCATGGACTTGGGCCCAGGTTCTCTGCCTCCAAGCAGTCCTCCTTACCCAAACCAGGGTGTCTTGTCTAAG
Source organism: Hydropotes inermis (assembly GCA_020226075.1). Lineage (NCBI taxonomy): Eukaryota > Metazoa > Chordata > Mammalia > Artiodactyla > Cervidae > Hydropotes > Hydropotes inermis. The sequence continues at coordinate 2,200,457 of CM035285.1, forward strand.
TTACTGAAGAAGTATATCCCAGACACTGCAGGACACAACTGGATGCCATGGAGAGAGGCATGTCACCCCTTGGTATGGAAATTAGCACCCATCAAAGCCTAATTCAAATGTCACCCCCGCTTCCTCATAGGAGCCTCCCTGTATCCACCCAAGTGGAGCCCCACCCCTGTACCAGGAAGGGGCTCTTGCCAGTGGGATACTGAAATATCTTTGCTGGAACCATTTAGTCCAGAAAGTGTAAGTAGGAGGCATACATTAGTAACACTCTTCCCCATCATTCCAATGCAGACATAACCAATCAATCACCCTCTAGGCACAGTCTACCCCTCTGAGCCCATCTCCACCTCTCCTAATGTACTGGCCTCGTCTCTGTTCCTTGGACACCCTGACTTCCCATCCTACCTTGCAATCTGCACATCTGCTACAACCAGATGGCCTCATGCCTGGACCCATTCTGTCATTGAAGTCTCAGCTCAAATACCACCTCCTCACAGAGGTTTTAGCTGACCCGCCCCCAACCCAGTCTAAAATAGCATCACTGTCTCTGATTTATCTTTTGTAATATCATCATCTTTTCAACGTGATGTATGTAGTTGTCTGTTTCTGTTGCTGTTGCTACTGCAATTCCCTGAGAACAGGAATCTCTTCTGATGTGTTCAACCACCCCCAGTACCTAGAAGACTCCCTGGTACTTAGTAGTTGCTTAGTTAGTAGCTGCTGAATCAGTTAGTTAATAAAGATGCATTTTTAACTCTTTCCCATCACAGCATTATGGCCATTCTCTGACAGCGATAAGAACTGAGACAAGGGATAAAAAGGTTTTTCTAAGCCTAACTTTTTTGACACCCCCATATTACAGATGAGGAAACCAAGGCCCCAAACAAGAGGCATGTTGTTCTTAAAGCCAAAGAATGAGTGAAGGGGAGAGCTGGGACTGGAACCAGCTTCTCCCACCCCTTTATCCTACCACCCCTCCCCACCACATAGTCATGCTGGAAAGAGCTGTCATAACCGTCACCCACAAAGCAGAAGAGCAGGCCCCACGTGTTCTAGGAGCTTGTCTATGGATTATGCACCTAATTACCGGCTGCCTTTTTTTCCCCATTCTGTGGGTAAAAGTCTGATCACATATAAGATTTTCCCTGTGTTTCCGTGGATACAAAACAATCCTAATTTCAAACTCCCTTGTAAATGACAAATGAGTGAACTTAATTTTAATAAAAACAAGGAGAATCATACATGTGAACTTAATAAAATCTAATGTGAGCAATTTGGAGCTCATAAAACAAAACCTGTATGTTAAAACTAGCAATTAGCTTTGTGAAACAAGCTACAGTGAATCTTTGGTATTGGGGAGGGTTGGGAGCAGACTCAGAGATAAGGAAATGTGACAATAATGTGGGAAAGCAGAACAGGCTGGGATAATGGGGTTCTCAGTGTCAGATGATTCAAGTTCAAGACCCCGGATTACCACTTTGCTCTATATCCTGAGCAAATCACTTTCCCTCTTTAGAACCATGTGTACTCGTTTGTTCAATGGGGTTAATAAAGCCTCCTTTACTTAGTAGGACGGTTGCACAGACAGATAAGAAAATAAAAAGGGATTCCCTGGTGGTCCAGTGGTTAAGACTCCGTGTTTCCAGTGCAGGGGGCACGGATTTGATCCCTGGTCAAGGAAGTAAGACTGCACATGCCACATAACAAAAAGAAAGAAAGAAGGTGAATGGGCATGAGCTCTGTTAAAGTGCCTAACAATTTCTATTTTAGAAATGGGTGCATCTACATTGTTCCCAGCAAGGAGGGGAAAGGAGGATCGTGGACTTATAACCTGGGTCAGGGGATACAAGGTGAAGCAGATGGAGAGCAGGTGTGTAACCCTCCACATTCACCTGCATTAAGGCATCAGGGACCTACGACAGGCTGGGGGTGAGGGGAGGGGTAACTCCCAGAGGCGGTTTACAGGAACCAGAAGCAAATCCACAAGTCAGACTGAGCCTGGGGACTATCTTGTCTCCCGACAAGCCGTCACTAAGGCCCCACACACCTGTGTCTCTGACAGATCCCTTTCACATGTAGGTCTTTGCCAGCAGGCTGTATCCTTAACCATTTTGCAGATGAGGAAATGAACTCAGGTCTGGAACTCAGGTCCCACAACTAGGTGGCCCAGTCCAGAATCAAGTCAGGTTTTCTGATTTCCCTCTCCTGGCTGCTCACCCTCACCTCCCAGGGCTACAAAAGCACCTGACTGTAAGGCCAAGAACCTGGTCTCTTGGGTCCCTTCATCTTCCCCAAGGGCACTCAACACTTCTATTGGAGCTGTTGGAATCACATTCCCAAAGAGCAAGGTCTTCATCACAGAGGCCCCAGCAAACCGCAGCTTTTCCCGGCCCCTCTCCTGAGCAACCACCACTCCAGGCAGAAAGTAATTTTTTCCTAGTGCCTTCCCAGAAGCAAAGTGGATAATTAATTGCACTGAATAACACATTAAATATACTAATAATTGGGTAGTCACAGCAAAATGATTACTTTGAAGAAATATTACTGATTCCCTGTTGTACTTAACATTTCTCCTTATCATTACCATTTTAATCAATAATAGTCACAATACTAATAAATCCATCTTAATTTTAATTGTGTTCAATTGGATGTACCAGTACTTGAGTATTCTGAGCATACTTCATTATTTATATTAATTTAAGATCACTTAAAGGCAAATTACAGAGTTTGTACTTTGAAGAGGGTAGGTAATTAAGACAAAGTTTCTCCAGATTCAGCATTTTCAAGCACTGAGGATGGCGAGGTGTCAGACACCAGCCCTTTTCTGTTAACGTGAGGGTCAAAGATGGAGAAGTAAAGAAAGACTCTCAAAGCGCCCACTTGAATTAGCATATCCTGGCCCTTTAAAAAGAAAAAAAAGGCGGGGGCCTCTGAAAGTATGATTAATGGCTCAGCAGCTTTGCCGTTAAGTGTGCTGTCTCACTTCCCTGGTGCTCAGTGGTAAAGAATCCACCTGCCAATGTAGGAGACGTGGGTTCAATCCCTGGGTCAGGAAGACCCCTGAGGAAGGAAATGGCAACCCACTCTGGTAGCCTTGCCTGGGAATGCCCACGGATAGAGGAGCCGGCTGGGCCACAGTGCATGGGGTCGAAAAGAGTCAGACCCGACTTAGTGACTAAACAGCAACAACGTGCTGTCTCATCATGAACTCAGCCAATCACATGCTGTCTCGTCATGAACTCAGCCAATCACATGCTGCCTTGTCATGAACTCAGCCAATCACATGATGCCTTGTCATGAACTCAGCCAATCACATGCTGCCTCGTCATGAACTCAGCCAACATGCCGTCTCGTCATGAACTCAGCCAATCACATGCTGCCTCGTCATGAACTCAGCCAATCACATGCTGCCTCGTCATGAACTCAGCCAATCAC
>CM035285.1:2203898-2215103 GCA_020226075.1 Hydropotes inermis
GTGCCGTCTCGTCATGAACTCAGCCAATTACATGCCGTCTTGTCATGAACTCAGCTCTCACCTGTTCGTCCAACATCAGGGCCAACTCCGCTCCAGGCAGCAGGAGGCCGGGAGGCTGACGGAGGCTCTGGTAAAGGGCGCAGCGGCCAACAGGCAGATGAGCGGGTAACGTGCAGTGGAAGGGCTCGGGTGCTCCCAGAGCACAGGCGAGCTTCCAGGCGGTGAGAAGGCCAGGGGTGGGGCAGCGGACCCATTCTTGGCAAAGAGCCAGCCCCGAGGTCTCCAGCAGATGAGAGTTCCAGAGGTAACATGGAGATGGCGGTAGAGGAGGACCGGACAACTGAGGCACGGCAGAACTGGACCTGGGACCCGGCTCTGACCGGACCACTGGGGATGAGTGATGCCGGGAGGCAGCAGCCAAGTGTAGCAGGGAAGACGAGCTTCCGTGCGCTTGAAGGGCCAGGGAGCAGCCAGGTGGAACACCAGCAGACAAAGCAGAGAGGCTGCCTCAAGCCCGAGGCGGGGGCCAGCACTAGACAGAGGTCCGGGAGGCCGCAGGAGGAGAGTCCCATGGGAGGCGGGGGCCGCTGTGGGCCTCACCTCCCAGGTACGTACGTGCTAGTTAGTGTCCACAGCCCCACAGTCTGCAGAGCGCCCCGTCTAGGGAGCTCCCTCCCTCCCTCTCTGCCCAGGTCCTAGCATACAGGGCATAGCTTTTTGGTCAAGTTGTCTTGAATTGAAACTACGCAACAGCTGCGTTGTCACTGGCCACCTTTTGTGAGAACATCTGGTGCCTAAGGGGGTGGGTACAGGGGCTGCGCGCCTGGGGCAGTGGGCCTGAGAGCCCTGGGTCTGTGTGGGCTGTGTCTCCACGGCCACTCCGCTGGGGCTCTGGAGTCCTGGCTCTGGCAACAAATTGCTAGGGTGGTTGCAACTGATGCTAACGATTTCTAGAAACCTAGAACTTGAGAACGGAGAGGAATTCAATGGGAAAGAGGCTCCACCTCCTGGTAATAATTCAAAACCAACATTTCTTCAGCGCTTTACAGTTGATAAGCTATGTCAGCTTTTAAAATCTCAGTTAGCTCTAAATCTTGACCTGGGTGGTGGTTACCTGAGTGTATGCATATATGAAAAGAAAAATCATCAAGCTTACAATGAAGTTTCAGTGCACTTTATTCTGTTACTTTTATGGCATTAAAAAACTCTAAACATTTAAGTGGATAATAAATAATATCTCATTTCATCCTCACAATCATCCTGCGCAGTCAACATCTTTATGATCCTCGAGTGAAATAACCTGAGGGTGGGTGACTCACTCTAGATTGAGGGCTGGTGTGTGGAATGACAGGGAAGCTGAAACTACTGGCACAGATCCCTCTGCTCTGATTTGGATGCTGGGGAAGATACCAACATTTACAGGGCTTGGAAGGGTTGAGGAGGGAGCGATCTTGGCACCAAAAGGCCTTGTAGAAGTCTTTGGGACTGAGGCCTACTGTCTTCAGCAAGCCCTTTCTCTAAGACCCAGGTTTGGCCTGGGTACAGCCTACTTTTCTGATAGAAACATGGGTTGGGCAAAATTCCAGGAGTCTCAGCATCTCACTAGTCCTCCAAGTTGCTCCCAACTGGTCTCTCAAAGCTCCCTTGGGAGTGTGTACAAAATGCATAATACAAAAGAAAATCTACCTGAGGTTGCCAAAAGCTTAGAAGTCACAACTTATTGTTCATTCAAAAGGGAGCAGCAACCAAGCATCAGAATCTACCAGGTCCTGGGACCTCTGGAGGGGAATTGAGCTGACTATTTCCTTCTCTGCCTAGGGTGGGAAACAGACCCTTAAAGCAAACAAAGGCAACAGAATATGAGAAGCCAAAGAAGATGCAAAATACGGTGGGAACCTTGAGCAAAACGTAACCAGTTCAGCCAGGGGGAGTGCAAGGTGTGTGAGTTGAGCTAGGCTTCTGTGTATAAATGAAAGTTTAACAGGCAGGAGGGAAGAATGTGCTTAGGCACATACCCGGAGGGCGAAGACGACGTGAGGTGGAGGAGGGCGGAGCTGGGGGCGAGGATGGAGAGGAGGGGGAGGGGTCGATCAAGAAGGACCCGGCAGTCTGGTTCCTCAGTCTCTTGTGTCCAAGCACCCACTCAGGGTGCCCCTGTGCCTCCCAGAGGCTGGAGAGTGGAGCCCTAAAAGTGTCTGCAATCCAGATGTGGCAGGCTTCCGTTCTCATCTTCATGACAACAGCCAGCACGACTCGCCACAGCCCGAGGTGGGCTTGTCCAGCAGTGCTGCGCATGCGGCTTATGGCGCTGCCTTTGACACTCGGGAACTTTTCTCTCAGGAGTCTGAGAAAATTAGTCCACGTCGCTTCTCTCCAGTTTCTAGCCTCAAGATGGGGTAGAATCTCTGTCAGCTGTCAGCTTTCAGCGGGATGAATGGGCCCTTGGTTTCTGTACACATGTCTGGAAGGCCCAGATCCCCAAATGAGGCGACTGATCCACCCGGGGGAAACAGCCTTTGACAGACACGAGGGACACAGGCTGACCACGGCTCCCTGGGGACTGGGCTGCAGACAGGCCTCCGACAACAAGAAAAAAAAATTAACATCTTTTTACTAAAACTAGATTCTCCTGAAGCAATATTCTCCAGGCTCGAGAGACCAGGGATTTATTAAGATATCAGCAACTGACTCTGAAATAATTCACACTCATAGATGTACGTTCTTTCTCATTCACTCTCCTCCATCCCCCTTCACCCAGCCAACCCCTCTCCCCGTTTAACCTGATACACTCCAAGTAGAGCAGAGAAAGGTCCAAACCTGTGATCTGAAGATCAGAGTTCAAATCTCCTCTCTGCCAAGTTTACAATGAGGTCTTAAGCAAGACTCCCTGAAGAGCCTGGCTTTCTACCTGCAAAATGGATGTGAAAGCAGCTCCTCCCAGGGTTGATTGATACATTATTTATCTCATTCACTGTATACCTCTGTGCCATACCCTGTTCTAGAGCCTGGGAGCTCAGAGGTGACTCTAACCTGCCCCTACAACTCTATAGAGGTCCAACGGAAAAACTAAGTGCCCTGTCGCCTTGCAAATTACACCACCAGTGCATTTTAGTCACCAATGTTAATCTCAAAATGCTTCCAAGAGAAAACCATTATCCTGTTTAGGACTAAAGGCTTTGGAGTTAAACCTGAGTCACTATCTGACAAGCACAATATCCTTAAACTTTCTAGCCTTGATTTTTTCCATCTGTTAAAAAAAAAAGGGAAATGGGATTAATAACAGTTATTTTGGCTGTTTGAAGGAGAAGTTGAAATAATGCACCCAAAGTAGTTTATAGAACTGGCTGGCACATAGTAAGGGCGGAGCCAATGTTACGATGACGATGATCATTTTAGGAGCATGAGATCTAGCACAGATCCCAAACCACGTTCCTTACCGTGGAGATGAGATTCTGCCTTGGGCGCCACGTGGTGCCATGGGTCTCTGTTTATCCCTAGAGGCTTCCTTTCAGCGTCTTCTTCCCCAGCAGCTGCTCTGTCAGCAGTCCATATGCCGCCTCAGCTACAGAGCAGCTTTCAGCCCGGGGCTGCCAACCCCGTGGAAGAACTTTGACGAGGAGTGCAGGGGCACGCGCGCTGTCATCAACCACTCCGCCCCCTGCTCCGCCCGCCTCCGGAACCCTTGCTGGAAACGGAGTGGGCAGGCGAGCGGCAAGCAGCTGGGCCCGGTTCCGGGCAGGGTGTGCACGTGGCAGGGAGGCCAGCTGGAAGAACAGGAGGGGACAGGTGCCTTGGGGGCCCGGATTTGTTCCTGCAGGAAGAATGCAAGGAGCTAATTGTCTCATCACCCGGGAGTGATCTCTCCATGGCCCTGCCAGGCCGTGTGGAAAGAACTTACCAGTGGGTGCATGTCAAGAGTCGGCGGGCGGCTCTGGGAAGCGAGCAGGAGGCCGCCCTGGGCCTGTGTTTCTCCTAAGCCTGTGTGCAGAGCGCCTTCTAGCTCTGGGCACCCGGGCCTTGGAAATACTGCTTCCGGAAATTCAGCCACAGTCAACTAAGCCCCACGTTCCTTCAGCTTCGTTGATTGTTGGAGAGATCTCCACCTTGTGCCTTCCTCTCCCCCTCATCACACTTGACGTGAACACACACGCACACCCTGCCTTCTACCTTATCTGATACTTTGATCTGATCGTTTACCCTGAGCAGTGATCCTTTTTCCACTCCATTCCTTAAGCATGTGAAAGTACCTGAGTCCTGGCCCGCCTCCTGTCTACGCTGGTTCTCAGCCTGTGCTGCCCTGGCTTCCCAGCTCGGTAGCTTCCTGGGTACGCAGCCTCTTGTATCTGTCCATCATGGTCAGCACCATCCTTCAGGGGCCAGTTCAAAATCCACCTCTTCCTTAGGCTTTCATTACATGTGTCTCCTTCCTTGCTACCTCTAATTTCCGACTGCCTGGTATTAAAAGAAAGTTAATTGACCTTCAGTGCAACGCCTGAGCTTTTACAGATTTCCACCCACATGCCCCCATCTCTAATTCCTCTGTGGCAGTCCTGGGAAGCAGGCATGTGAGTGCAGTTCCCCCATTTCACAGTGTGATCAGATGGGCGATGCAGAGAATATTTACAGCCCATTCCAACATGCTGTCTGCTTTGGGGGAGCCCTTGAAACACAGGAGACCAGACCTTACTTATCTGCCACCCCTTGGAGACTTCATTCTGGAGTCCTGGCTGTGGACCACTGCTAGAATTACTGTTTTATGCTCCTGTCACCCATTAAGAGAGTTCTGGCCTCATAATCTCATGTCCAGGACACAGATGGGTTTATCAGTGTATCTTACATGCAGTGTATCTTACATGCAGGGACTGCGTGTAAGAGAGACACAGTTATTGTATGTTTAACCAAAGAGAAGCAGCTCTTTTTTTTTCTCACTTAAATCTGTATGGCCACCTCATAGCTAGCTGTAAGATGGTGCTTACTTCTCCCTTCTCATTCACATTCTAGGAAGAAAGGGAAAAAATAAAAAGCAGCAGCAGCAAGATAGAAGAGATAGCACCTACATCAGAAATGCAAAACTTTCCTGAAATACCCAACACACTTCCACTTACATTTCAGTGAGCAGAATAGGTCACATGACTCTCCTCAGCTGCAAGGGAGGCTGGGAAATGTTGTTCTGTTAGTTGGGCTATATATTGCCATCCCAAACTGTTTTAGGGTTCTGTTAATACAGAGAAAAAGGAAATGACACTAATGTGAGATTGTGACTTGAGATGTGTCTTGCTCACTAGGGAATAGGCTCCATGAAGTCAGGGAGCATGGGTGTTTAGGCCCACAGTTGTTTTGCCAGAATCAAGTGTAGTGTCTGGCACACAGTGGGTGCTCCATAAATAAGTGCTAATTGGTGAAATGACTGAAAGAAATGACTGCTGGAGTCATCATTTTTAAAGCCTTTTAGGATCTCAGTGGGCTTCCCTCATAGCTCAGTTGGTAAAGAATTCGCCTTCTATGCAGGAGACCCAGGTTTGATCCCCAGGTCAGGAAAATCCCCTGGAGAGGGAAATGGCAACCCACTCTAGTGTTCTTTCCTGGAATATCTCATGGACAGAGGAACCTGGAGGGCTACAGTCCATGGGGTTGCAAGATCTACCTAGCTACTTAGACTAGGATCTACATGGGCTCAAATGCCAGGCCCCAGATTGACTCCTGTCAACCCTTCCATACATATGCCATATTTGCCAGAGTTCAAAGGCCTCTTCCCTTCCAGGTTCTGCCAACATCCCCCTGTGTTCTCTCTCTCTTACCTGGATAACCTTTAATGCCCATTCTTAGATCACAATAAATCAAATCTGAACAGCTCATTCTGGGTTAACTGGAGTATCGGCTCTGTATTTTAGTTCGTAAGTTAATAGCCAATTATGAAGCACAAGATAAAGAGTACCCAACATTGGTACATATCATCTGTAATTACAGAGACAGGATTGGGTGTGTCTGTGCATAACAATTGACTGCAATTCATGTTTTTAATGCAAGTATTTATTGCTAGATACATATCATTTTGAGGAAAGCGTGGTTTTATTCCTCTTAATAGAAAAGACACCTGCATAGATAAGAAATACCATCTTCATAAAATGCTGTGAATTTGATAAATGAATAGAAGCATAAAATTTAGCCAGAAGTGCTCTAGGATGAGCAGGTTTTAAAATAGTTTTTAAAAATTTAATTACAAAAAAGAACAGGTCATCAAATCAGATGTAGAACTCCTCCTTAAAGGATTAAGTTTTAGCTGAACTATTTTTAGGGGGAAAAAAACCCAACTTCAGTTTGATTAATCAGAACCCCAAGGAACTGGTTGTGTGATCTCTGGAATCCTGGACCAGAGGAGGTCAGGGGTTTGATGGCCTTTGCTTCCACAGCGGACTGTAGTTTCTCTGGGAACAGGGTCAGAGCCGGGAATCTTGTGCATTCTTCATAACACCTGGCATTGCTGTTAATTTGACCCATTAACAGCACTTCGTTACAGTGTGTTCAGGATTTCATTGATTCCTCAGACTCTTGATCCTTTGAGATAATGGAAGTGTAGCCTCATTAGCCTTAATTTAGGAACCTCAGTTCCTTATCTGCACAACTAGAACGAAGGCAGCCGTGCTGTCTGCCTTCTCAGCGTGTAGGATCACATAGCGGAAGGATGTGAAAACGTGGTGCAGAGGTAACATGCTGTTTCTGTGAGAGCAGTTTTTAGGGTCAGCAGTGATTGACTCGGGGAATATCTTAGTAGGACTGTTTGGCTGGGCAGTTACATTCCCAGCACTGAACATGGGGCATCAAGTAGATATCAGTGGCATGTAGGTTTACAGTCGTTCAGGCTCAAATAAGGGCTTCCCTGGGGGCTCAGATGGTAAAGAATCTTCCTGCGATGCAGAAGACCCTGGTTCGATCCCTGAGTCGGAAAGATCCCCGGGACAAGGAAATGCCAACCCACTCCAGTATTCTTGCCTGGGAAATCCCATGGACAGAGGAGCCTGGCAGGCTATAATCCATGGGGTCACAAAGAGTCAGACATGACTGAATGGCTAACACTTTCAGGCTCAAATAAGGAAGGACTGTTGTCCACTGACAGAGGCTGTGTGATGGTGCCCAGGAGTCCGGAAATCTGAGCTCTCATCCTGCGTCTGACACTCTTGCTCTGTGACTTTGGGTCAGTTGTTTCCATCCTGTAAACGTAACTCTGCTCCTCTGAGCAGTGGAACTGCCTGATCTCTGAGGACTCTCTCCCGGCTCTAGCTTCGTCATTCTGATGCTGCAGAATCCGGGTGCCCGGCGTGGGGTGGCCTTAGGAATGGTTCAGATGTACATGCACCCCAAGATCCTCTGAGGCCTCTTTCAACTGACCCTGCCCTGCCTAGGTCAGTGCTTCTCCAGGGATTTTTCTCTAGCATTTCACCACCACTCCTCTGATCAGGAACCTTCCAGAAGTGCTAAGACAGAGCTGAGATGCCACCTCTGTCTCAAGCTGTGTGGGACGGTTACTGCCCACCAACAGCATGACTGAGGGCTGTTAAGGTGACATTGGGGACTTTGTCAAAGCAGTTCCAAGGGCGTGCAAACAGGTGCTGGCTTGTTAGAGATAACTTCCGTGTCTCAGCACTCAGGCCACATTAGTCATTCAAGTGCTGAGGAGCAATGTAAATTCCTGTCATCCTGGTTTATGTGACCACTAAGATTTATTCCAAGTGACAGGTCATTAAGGTTTCTTCTCTTTATTTTTTTTCCTGGATTCACTGAAAACTCATATTTCTGCTCCATGTTATAGACTGCTAACAGCTCTGTTTTTGGTCAGGGAGTCAGCAATAAATCTGACTTTAATAAACTGACAAAAGATAGCTATCCCACAGACAGTCTGAGCCCCTATTCTTCATCTCCTTTTATAAAGTGCATTTGTATTGAGACCTCTTCCACATAAAAGCCATACTTGCCATCTAAATATTCACCTTCCCCAATAGATGTTTTGCTGTCCTAAAGCTGACCACATAATCACAGATTAAGAGTCAGAGAGGGGGGCTTCCCTGGTGGCTCAGGTGGTAAAGAATCCACCTTCAGTGCAGGAGACCCAGGTTCTATCTCTGGGTTGAGAAGATCCCCTGGAGAAGGGAATGGCTACCCACTCCAATATTCTTGCCTGGAGAATCCCATGGACAGAGGAGCTTGGTGGGCCGCAGTCCCTGGGGTCACAAAGAGTTGGATAGGACTGAGCATTGAACACACACACACACAGTCAGAGGCCTAATAGCAGCTGACGAGGGTAGGGAAAGATCTGAACCTCTGCTGGGGACATCTTAGTATCTTCACTTTTCCCTAGAAAAATTGAGTTCGCAGCAAACATCTGTCCACCCTCCGGGGCCTGACCTCCGTTTCTGCTGTTCTCTGAGCCGTGCCATGCTGGGCCCCCGGAATCCTTCCTGTGTGCTCCAGGTGCAGGGTTAAGTGAAAGCATTCTCTGAAGTTTCCTGGGAAGCCTTAACCTGCTGCAGACTGGGTGGCCACAGGGAGGTCCGAAAGCTGGCTAGTACTGGAGTGCTCGCCACTTTGTCTTTGTCCACCCCCTGTCCAGTTGTGAGTGCCCGGAAGGCAGTTCTTCCATAAGAGCAGGCATTTAGAATGATTGAGTGGACTTCAGAGCAATCTGTGGGGGCTGATGTTCTGGCCAAACTCTACAGAGCGTCCCTCTGGCGGCGCTGGGAAGGATCGGGCCTCAAATCCTAGCCTGCCCTCCAGAAGCAGCTGCCCTGTCCTGGAGATGAAAGTCCAACCCCTGTCTTCATGGAGCTCTCACTATACCCTCAGAGCCTGGACAGCTCCCCTCCCAAAATTGTGGAGCAGAAAAACAACTTTTAGAAGATTAGCATGCAAGCACACACTCATGTTCTCCATAAACTTCTGTCTTCAAACTCTCTTAGAAACTGCTGCCTCCGAGCCCTCTGCACACTCTTGTCTGGATTTGTAAATAACTGCCGTGTAAGGATTCTCAAGTAAACTCTGGAGGCAGAAATGTATAGACGTTCCCCGGGGACTGTATCTACCTAGTGGAGCAAAGCTTATAAAATTATACTGTGTGCTCTGTCACCCTCTGTTTTGTTTTGTAACCTCAGCCATGAAACTGGGAGCAATCCTGATTTACCAGCTCTTTCCCCGCACATTTCTTCAGGCTCCAAACAAACTTTGATGTAAACAGTGGGAAAATCAACTGTATTGAACAAAATTAGAAAGCTCTAAAAATAGAGCTGTTTTTGAAAACAGAATGGGCTGCCCTGAGCAACCGTGAGTCTCTCCCGGAATAGGAGGTGTTCAGGCAGGGACTGAAAGAGTACACACCAAATGATCTGAAAAGGAATTCTTGACATCATGTAGGGAATTAGGCTAGACAAGCTTCCAGTCCCTCCAAATCAGAAGCTCTGGAACTCGAAGATGTCCACTCACTCAGAGCTCTTCTGATGGCCTGGTCTGTGCCAGCCTGTGACCTGGGGAGAGGTGAAGGAAACCCAGCCCCTGGAGCTCTGGTTGAGATCCCTGATTGATAAGAAGGCAGACAAACCAGCGTCTAACTCGAGTGCAAGGCAAAATGATGCAGGTGTTGCAGGGAGGTAACCAAAAGCCAGCAGAGGTGGCTGAGATGAAGATCCACCCGGGGCTGAAGAAAGTTCCCCGTTCCCTGCATCCCTGGGCCGGAGGACTCTGGCTGTGGGGAAACTGTCCACGCGTGATTATGTATTTTATTAAGCACTTATTCAGTGCTGGGCACTTAGCAAGGTGTCAGCTAATCTGTGTAACAGTCCAGTGAAGCAGACACTATTGTTTTCTCCCATTTCAGGTATGAGGACGTGAAGGGTAGAGGGGTTAAACGACCTGCCGGAGGCCGCACACCCCAGGGAGAGGCCAGGCCCCAACGTGAAGCCCGGTGTCTGCCTCCGCATGTTGCTCTTAATGCCCTTCTGTTTCCTGGGCTGGTTCCTGTCACTCTTCAGGCCTCAGGGTCCCTGCAAGAGCAATGATGGTTTTAGACGAAGCCCTGCCATGCCCAGTATCCTGGAAACACCAGGTATGACCTGCATTCCCCTTCCAGGGGCTGAGAGGGGAAGGAGGTCTTCCTGGGCCAGGGCAGAGCTGCACCCAGTCTCTGAGGTAAGGGCTCCTGGGCCTCAAGCTCCACCGTACCTCGGAGAGGGTCCTCACACATGGCTTCAGCTTCCTAGAGAGGCCCATGAACCCGGAGCGGAGGAGGAAAGCCTCGCTCCCTGAGACTCAGATACCACCACGAATTGTCCATGGATTCCTCTGACGTCCAACTGGAACCCAGCCTGTTTTCCCAGAGTCAGGTCACAGCAGGAGGCAGAGCCTCACAAGCCCTGGCTGGGGAGGGCCGAGCTGGGAGTCCCCGGTGCCCGTGGGGAGGAGGCTTCTGCTAACACGTGGGCAGGCAAGGCCCCGGGGAGGGGCTGTAGGTGAGCTTCGAGGCCCGTGGCCCTGGGTCAATGCCGGAGCTGCAGCCTCATGCATAGAGGTTTGTAATGTCCATCTAACTGAGCTGGAGCTGTGTTTGCTAGGATTCCCTCTTCTGTGGATCCAGCTTGGCTCTGGTCACAGGAACATTTGACATGAGGTCTGGAGGAGGGCAGGGCAGAGGCCTCAGCCACCCTGTTGCTTTCCTGCTGGCCCACTGGGCTGGCGTGAGACAGCACCCAGACCCTCCACCCCTGTTGGTCCTGACCGGTTTACTCCCTGATTCCCTGGGCCAGCTAAGGGTTGTGCTCCACAAGGAAAAGCAAACCTTTTCCTGTAAGCCCCTCCTGCCTTCAGAATTGGCGTCCCAAAGGCAGTGAGACAGCAAGTAGACGCCAGCCCATCGCTGAGACTCTAGCCCATTCCTGCAGCCTGCAATTTATCCCTGATCCCCCAGCTCCTTCCCAACTGCCTGCTCTGCTGGCCTGAGGCTCCAGCCCCAGACGCAGAAGTGGCAGCCTCACTCAGCCAGACCAGTCCCCATGTCCACGTCGGGCCGAGTCCCTGTGATTAACCCCGTGCTGCGTGCATTGTTCTGGGGGCCCTGCTTCTCACACTGAACCCCGAGTGATGCACGCAGGGACAAGGAAAACAAGGCTGGGCCTTGGAGGGGCTGAAGGAGGGGTGGGCTTGACGCCAGGATCAGAGCAGAGG
>CM035285.1:2215203-2276476 GCA_020226075.1 Hydropotes inermis
GAGGGGCTGAAGGAGGGGTGGGCTTGACGCCAGGATCAGAGCAGAGGTCAGGTCCTCAGAAGCAGGGCACAGTTAAGCCCCTGAACTCCTGGGTGTGGGTTCGCCGGCTGCCTCCTTGAAATAGTGATCTCAAGACCTGAAGAAAACTGAGCCCACCGAGAACAAGTGACTTCAGTTGTTGGGGGGGCTGGGACTAGTTGGGGTCACAGTTGTTGGGGGGCTGGGACAAGTTGGGGCCAGCAGGTCCTTGTACAGCTCGGGTATCGCCCTATAACTGCTGCGGATACCCACGCAGGCATTCATGCATAAATACACAGCACGTGGGTCCTCGCCCGTCCAAGCAGTATCTTCAGAGCTTTCTTTTACTCCTCCCTTTCTCCTTTCAGTCAATGCTGGGAACTTTAATGACTTTTTAAAACCCTAAAACACAGTATATACTGAGACTGAGAGTCTATGGAGGTTAAGAGACTGGAGAAGAGGCTCTGACTCCCTTTCTGGAGAAAAACAGCAGCAGGGCAGTGAGGCGGGAGGAGTCTGGAGGGGGCAGCTGAGACCACCGCTCCCAGGCGGGGGACAGCTTGTGACCAGGAGGGCCCCACGTGTGATCCTGAGGGGGCCAGCTGACCCTCACGGCCTTAGAGGAACTGCAGGGAGCAGGAAGCAGGTCCTCTGGTCCCTGAGGCAGAGAGGTGGTCCCAGGCCCCGGGGAGAGGTTTGCTCAGGGGCTGCCTCCGTCCCTCTGCTCAGGAGAAGAGCATAGGCCTGCCATTCTGTTCCTACCACTTCATGCGACAGGACCGCCTAGGCCTTGCCAGCCAGGAGAGAGATTCCAGAGATCTTCCCCAACGGTTGATCCAGCGAAACCAGGAGCAGGCTACAGAAGAGAGTAACTATTCTAAGCAGCACTCAGTAACCAGAAAAAAGCAGGCGGAGCAGGGCACGAAGAGCCGGAGCCCCCCTGGAGCAGGACGCTGACAGAATCGAGTGTGAAAATTTAAAACCGGTAAGAACTCGGTGAAAACGTGAGCGCGTTACTCACTCAGTCGTGTCCAACTCTGCAACCCCAGGGATTATATAGCAGGCTTGCCAGGCTCCTCCTGTCCTTGGACTTCTCCAGACAAGAATGATGGAGTGGGTAGCCATTCCCTTTTCCAGGGGACCCTCGCAGCCCGGGGATGGCACCTGGGTCTCCTGCACTGCGGGCGGATTCTTTACTCTCTGAATCACCAGGGAAGCCCTGTGGGAACTCTTTAGGAGATTCAACTAGAGGATAAAAAACACTTTCTGGACCTAAAAATAGAGCTTTCTCATCCAAACTTTCCATACATAAACTGAAAGAAAAGATAGTTGGTTCTGAAAACAGATTTAGTACCCTGTACAAGAAATATCTCACAACAGAGCAACAAATTCAGAAAGATGAAAACCATGAAGGAAAATATGTGACACTTGGATGACAGATAACTGGCAAGTAACGCAAGTTCTAGAAGGAGAGAAAGGAATAAATGAAATCATCATAAAAACTAAATAAATAACAAAGAGGGTTATTATCTAAAGAAAGATAAACTTTAAAATTAAAAGGAATTTTCAAGTCCTAGACACAATTTTTCCAGTTTTACTGAAGTATAATTAACAGATAACATTTTGGGGGAGAGAGGTGGGAGGGGGGTTCAGGATGGGGGACACATGTATATCCATGGCTGATTCATGCCAGTGTCTGGCAAAAACCACTACAGTGTTGTGAAGTAATTAGCCTCCAATTAAAATAAATGAATTAATTTAAAAAACAAACATATATATGCATATACATGGTGTACAGGGTGATGATTTACATATACCTTGTGAAATGGTTACCACAATTAGCCTAATGTATCCATCACCTCACATAGCTACAGTTTTTTTGTAGTGACAATACTTAAGACCTATACTCTCAGCGTATTTCAAGGATCCTATATTACTATATTACTAACTATAGTTCCCATGCTGTATAGTAGACCTCTAGAATGCATTCACCCTCGTAACTGAAATTGTGTACCCTCTGACCAGCATTTTCCCATTTCCCCCACCTTCAGCCTCCAGACACAATTGACTGAAGAAAGAAATAGGCTTTGACATAGCTTGGTTTAAAAACCCGAGTTTCCGTTTCTCCACTGTATCATTACTGTCTTTTCCCTTGCAACTGACAGAAAGGAGAAATTGGATCAAACAGGAAGGAGAACTAAACCCAGACTAGAATCAGACTTTTCAATCACAAGTAACTAGTTAGAAGTATAACACCCACGCGGTAAGTAAAGGTGTTCGCTGCTATGCAAAAGCATTCTCGGGGTGTCGCCTGTCTGCGGAACATGTTTAAGAAGCTGCTGCCCCAATAATGGCAGCTCCAGGAGAAAGATCGCAAACAGGGCAAAGCGCGGTGGGCTCACCGGTAACCCTTCTTCCTGGCTTGTGTCCATCCTGCTAGGCTGTTAAATATCTTTAATACAACCTGTTTATATGTATGAGTGTATGTGTATCTGCGCTTCCCATAAAAATATATATGATGGCGCTGGTGGTAAAGAACCCGCCTGCCAATGCAGGAGACTTAAGAGAGGCGCAGCTTAGATCCCTGGGTCAGGAAGATGCCCTGGAGGAGGGCGGGGGAAGCCACTCCAGGACTCTTGCCCGGAGAATCCCCAGGGGCAGAGGAGCCTGGGGGGCTGCAGTCCACGGGTCACAGAGAGTCGGACACGGCTGAAGGGACTCAGCATGCACACATGTGTGCATGTATTTATAAATAGCACAGGTGGAGGCTTTTATCAGAAGTTTTAAGTGAAGAATTTTAGACCAGATGAAGCTAAACCTACTAATATCCTTTACTAAATGTTTAAAATTACTTGAGCAAAACCTAGAAATGAAAAATAAAGAGAAAATTGAGAGTAAAGAAACAAAACCTTTCTAAATATTTCCTTTCATTTTGCTATTAGGAGAGAGGCTTAAGTAAATAAAGCAGTTTAGTGGAAGCAACAAAAAAGACCTAGCAAATATGACTACAGCCAACCATATACATCAGCAATTAAAATTAAGCCATAGGTGGAAATCTCATACTTTCACAAATAGAAACAGTTTGAAGTTTGATATATTTAACAATACATTAATTAGACTTGACTATAGAACAGAATAGAAAAAAAAGATGCCAGCATTTGTTTTAATTTCTTTTTTTAATTGAAGGATAATTGCTTTACAGAATTTTGTTGTTTTCTGTCAAACCTCAACATGAATCAGCCATAGGCATACATGTATCCCCTCCCTTTTGAAGCTCCCTCCCATCTCCCTCCCCACCCCACTCCTCTAGGTTGATACAGAGGCCCTGTTTGCATTTCCTGAGCCACACAGCAAACTCCCATTGGCTGTCTATGTTACATATGGTGATGTGAGTTTCCAAGTTACTCTTCCCATACATCTCACCCTCTCCTCCCCTCTCCCCAGGTCCATAAGCCTATTCTCTGTGTCTGTTTCTCCATTGTGCCCTGTAAATAAATTCTTCAGAACCATTTTCCTAGATTCTGTGTATGTGTGTTAGAATACGATATTTATCTTTCTCTTTCTGACTCACTTCACTCTGAATAATAGGTTCTAGGTTCATCCACCTCATCAGAACTGACTCAAATGTGTTCCTTTTTATGACTAATATTCCATTGTGCATATGCGCCGCAACTTCTTTATCCATTCATCTGTCAGTGGACATCTATGTTGCTTCCTTGTTCTAGCTATTGTATATAGTGCTGCAGTGAACAATGGGATAGATGTGTCTTTTTCAATTTTGGTTTCCTCAGGGTGTATTCCTAGGAGTGGGATTGCTGGGTCATATGGTGGTTTTATTCCTAGTTTTTTAAGGAGTCTCCATACCGTCTTCCGTAGTGGCTGTATCAATTTACATTCCCACCAACAGTGCAAGAGCGTTCCCTTTTCTCCACACCCTCTCCAGCATTTACTGTTTGTGGACTTTTTGATGATTGCAGCGGCAGCAGCAATGCAATATTATATGTTACAGGGAAATTAAATTTGTAGATAAATCCACTGCCTTTTAAATTATGTCAGTATTATTTTATTTCAATTTTATGCAATTTGAGAGACTCTCAAGGTATAACTGCTCTTCATTTTTAAATTACTGATGCTGAGGAAGTTGAACTTCACTTTAGCAGTATGTAGGAATCCATATGTATTAACTTTCTATTGCTACATAACAAAAAACCCCACTAATTCCAGTTCGCTTGCCTTTGTACATTTGGTCTTTTTGTTTGTTGGCCTTAAGTAATTTTCTTTATATTTAAGGTCTAACAGTTACACTAGAATATGTCATAGAATTGACCCTTATGAATAAATTTTCCCAGGTACCTAGTGGACCCTTTCAATATGTACCATCTTCTTTCATTTCCAGAAAGTCTCCTGAGTTACCCTCTTTAGTGACCCCAGTTATATATGTTGTTTTTTCTTTGCCTTCCTGACTCTACTACCAGCTACTTTCTCTCTAACCCTTTTCATCTCTTTATCTTGTTTTCATTCTCTTAGTCATTTTTGCTGCCTTTCTTCAATCTCCCTGATTAAAATTTTGAAAATTTTAGTCTATTCTTTCTTGGATGCCTTGTCAAAGAGCACTTAATCTTGATTTCTGAGATATCTGTCTTTTGTTTACTTTTCATTCCTGTTGAAAACCAGTTCTCTTTAATTCCTAGTTCAGGGGTGCCCTTTTATGCCCATGTATCATTGCAGAATATCTTCAAAAGGTGGCCTTTAATTTTTGTGACTGGAGAAGGTTTTGAGTGTCCTTCCTTTTTTTTTTAATTTTTTTCAGTCGGCAAAAACAAGACCCCTTTTTTTTTAAATTCTGTCTAATTCACAAGACTGTAGAATGTTCCCTTTACCTCTTTTCTCCATCACCACCAAATCTCTGAAAACCATCTCTCCCAACCTTTTCAAATTCTCTTCTCTCAGAAACAGTACTTTTTAAGAATTGCTACCTCAGTAGCATACATCTTTATGTTCCTTCCTTATAGCAGGTGCTCTGATATAGCAGAAGTCTTTGTCAGAACTTTTCTTACTCAGAATAGACTCTCTTTCTGGTGTGATTTTAGATCAAGCCTGGGCCTGCCGCTGTCTTCCCTCTTCACTCTTCCATGTAGCATTTCCCCTGCTCCCCCTTGACTTCTTGAACGCTAGTGGGCAAAGCATGAAAATAATTTGTTGGCACTTGGAGTTTTTATCTACTTGTGGGTAAACCTGAAGTTTGTGTGTTCTCTTTCTTCTGGTTATGCTGAAGGCATGATTTTTGTGTGGTATTATTCATCCTTCTATTGTTCTCTATTTTTTTGTAGCCATCATTTTAGCCACTCCTAGGGCTAATTTAGAAAGATTTCTTATTGTATCTTTTGAGTGACCCTATCAACCATAAAGATTTCACTGAGCTTTACTTCTTGTGGTTTTCACTAAGAATATGCTCACTGTTTTTTGTTTTCCAGACATAAAATTATGAGATAATTTTGAATATGTTCTCAAACTACATGCCCCTCAACCCAGAGATTCTAATAGTGCCCTCTCCCAGGAGATACACTTCCCTCTCCCCACTCCTTGTTTTCTGAAAATCACTAGTCCAGTTACTATGACTCAGTGATAAAGAATCCACCTGCCAATGCAGGAGATGCGGGCTCCATGCCTGGGTCAGGAAGGTCCCGTGGAGGAGGAAGTGGCAACTCACTCCAGTATTCTTGTCTGAAGAATCCCACGGACAGAGGAGCCCGGTGGGCCGCAGTCCATGGGGTTGCAAAAGACACAACTTAGTGACTAAACAAGAACAATTCCATCTATTGCTTAAATCTATATAATGCAGATTCTGTAGGTGATGTGTTACAGGGACCCTGGGGTAACCAACAGCGAAAGTCCTCAGAATGACATGTCCTAGAACCAAAGAATTTTATAAACCTTCCTGACTCTAGACAGGAAAAGCAATAACACTCTATGAATGTAGGGAAAAGGAGTGCGTCAGTTCAAATTCATACTCAGTACCTGAGGATATTAGCATAAGGACATGACTGTTAACATATTGTTGTGAAAGAAATAAAGCAGAGGTAAACCTTTTTACATTGAAAGTGGTAAGAAAATAATGACTATTTCACCTTAGATATATGTATGCCGCTGCTGCTAAGTGCTTCAGTCATTTCCGACTCTGTGCGACCCCACAGACGGCAGCCCACCGACCTCCCCCATCCCTGGGATTCTCTAGGCAAGAACACTGGAGTGGGTTGCCATTTCCTTCTCCAATGCATGAAAGTGAAAAGTGAAAGTGAAGTCGCTCAGTCGTGTCCGACTCTTTGTGACCCCATGGACTGCAGCCCACCAGGCTCCTCCGTCCATGGGATTTTCCAGGCAACAGTACTGGAGTGGGGTGCCATCGCCTTCTCCGGATATATGTATGGAATAAGTAAAAAAAAAAAAAAAAATGCCATATGTGTCTTTCATTCTTATATACTGCAACCTCACATCAGGGGCTTCCCTGGTGGCTCAGCTGGTAAAGAATCTGCCTGCACTGTGGGAGACCTGGATTCAATCCCTGGGTTGGGAAGATCCCCTGGAGAAGGGAATGACTACCCATTCCAGTATTCTGGCCTGGAGAATTCCATGAACTGTATAGTCCACAAGGTCGCAAGAGGTGGACACGACTGAGCGACTTTCATTTTCACACACATTGATAACTGGTAGAAGGTCACTTTAGACTTGGCAACAAATAGACTTATGAGCAGTTTTTGCAAAATTCACACTCTTTGTTGATTGAGGAGCTTCTGGATCCAGTTCAGCTTCTGCATTTTTCAACCATCTATAGCTTTTCTGAAAAAAGCTATATCATGAAAGGTTTTTTTCCCCAAACACTACAGAAGAGATCAGAAGGATTTTGGGAATGCTGAGCTACAGGTTAAACCTACAGATTATCAGGCACAGTCCTATTATACAATTGTTTCAGATACACTTTATTTGGCTTGTACTTGTTCTCTTTATCTACCACAGAACCAAATATTATGAATCATACCTTTGACTCCTCTTCAGCCAGGTCCAGCACCTAGCTATTGGAATTGATAGCTATGCAAGTTAAAACTCTCAGCTGATGAACACTGAGGTTTTGTTGGTGCTGATGGTGGTGGTGGTGGTGGTGATTTTAGTTTACTTTTGATTCTGAAATTAAAGATCATGGTTATATACCTAGACTTACGATCCCCAAACATGAGGATAGAAGAATAAGCCATCCACTCGTCTCTACACTGTTACTCTGTCACCATTCTCTTTGTTTGTGTTTTAAATAAATAGCTCTTGCCTTTTGACACCCTAGCCCAGAGCAGCACTAAAGCATCCTTCCTACATGACAGGTGTAATTTATCATCTGACAGGATCTGTGCAAATTATTACTCACCAGCACTAAATGAGACAGAGCGCACTGATGAGGGGCAGCAGGGAATAATGAGAGAAAGCACTGGAAGGCAAGAGGCAGGGTCACAGCCCTGTCTCTACCTCTGGCTCACTGTTTAACCTGAGGCAAGTCCCTACCCTGCTCTCGGGCTTCAGATTTCCCATCGATCAGGATGCTGTCTGGGGACTAGTGGCTCAGAAGACCTCAAGGCAAAAGTGTTACTTGCTCAGTCGTGCCCAACTCTTGGCCACCCCACGGATGAGGCCCACCAGGCTCCCCTGTCCAAGGAATTCTCCAGGCAGGAATGCTGAAGAGGGTAGCCCTTACCTTCTCCAGGCGATCTTCTCCACCCAGGGATCAAACCTGGGTCTCCCACATTGCAGGCAGATTCTTTGCCATCTGAGCCACCTGGGAAGCCCCCAGAAGAACTCCGCCCTCTTCTGAAAGAGACTTTGGTTAGAAATTGGCCTGGTGGCCTCCTAGAGCTTTGCAGGTCTTGTGCAGCAGTACCTAAACAAGCGGGGAAAAGGAGTGGTCCACGAGAAGGGAGGTCTGAGCCCTCCCCCCCCAGCTCAGACAGACGAGAGAGGATGAAGGAACACTTGCTGTCACCTAGTTACCTGGCTTCTGCCATATCATCCACACCCAGGGTCCAAGCAGTCTCTGCTTGGATACCACCGCCAATGATGAGTTCATTTCCTGTCAAAGTAGCCCCTTTCATTTTGCATTTTTAATGCAGTAGAAATGGAGAAAAGTGAGTGCTTTTAAGAGATATTCACAGAATAAAAGTTATAGGAGGGAGGTGTCAGAGATGAAGCCTAGTTTTCTGACTCATAAAAGCACATGGTTGGGCATTGCATTCACTTAGAACAGATTAAGGGTAGGTAGAAGATCATGAGTCTAGTCTCTCACCCATGGTCAGCCCCTTTTCAGTTTCTCTGATAATAGCACAGTGGCCTCTATTTGAACCCCCAAGAACGGGGGGTTCTTCATCATGAGGCTGACAGAAGAAAGAATAGAATGCTATCTTTGATTTTCTAAAGGGTTCTCCTTAGGAAGAGGGGCCTGACCTCAAAGAACCTAGGACAGAACCTCCAGGAAGCAGATTTCAACTTCATATGAGACAGCAGACCTTAAGAGAAAGAGCTATCTAAACAGACCAAACAGAATTCATGGTCTCAACCTCAGGCGTTCTCTCCCCTTCCTTCTGATACACAGGGTCGTCCTGCCTAGCCACTTACAATCCATGATTATTATTGAAAGAGACCTCCTGATATGGAAGATTTGGGGAGTTTCCTTCTGGTTTGTCTTTTTTATGTTCATGGAGAAATAGTGGCCAATCCATTCCTTTCCTAAGAAGAAACCTTCAGAATTTGTTAACAGGGTCATAAAAAAGTGAAAGTAGCTCGGTTGTGTCCAACTCTTTGTGACCCCCTGAACTATACAGTCCATGGAGTTTTCCAGGTCAGAATACTGGAGTGGGTAGCCTATCCCTTCTCCAGTGGATCTTCCCAACCCAGGGATCGAACCAGGGTCTCCTGCATTGCGGGTGGATTCTTTACCAACTGAGCTATCAGGGAAGCCCAGTGGGGTCATGTCCTACTTTAAATCAGCTTAAAAAGACAAAAGAGTCCCAAGTCCACCTAGCAGACTGAAGAGAGAAAGAATCCTTAGGCAAGTGCCCTCCCCTGACAGTGAAGGGTTAAAGGCAGAGGATGCTGGTAACTGGGGCTGCCTCTCAGCTCTGCCCGCAGTCAGGGCTTAGCCTCCATCAGTAGGGGCCCCGCCCATCCCAGCACAGACACACAGCCTGACTGCAGGGGCCATGGTTTATATAAATCCATCAGACATCACCTACAGTCCTGAAACTTGCTTTTGTTGTTAATTTTATGGAAGTGTCGTTGGTTTGCGATGTTGTGTTAATTCCTGCAGTACAGCAAAGTGATTCAGCTGTACATATACATATATATGTTCTTTTTCGTATTCTTTCCCACTATGGACTCATCACAGCATAATGAATATAGTTCCCTGTGCTAGACAGCAGGCCCTTGTTGTTCATCCATCCTAAATACAAGAGTTTGCATCTGCTAATCCCAAACGTCCAGTCCTTCCTTCCCTCCCCCTCCTCCCCCTTGGCAGCCACAGATCTGTTCTCTGTGTCTGTGAGTTTGTTTCTCTTTTGTAGATATTTCATGCAGCTTGCTTTTTTAAAGTAATAGTTGTGGATATAATTCATTTTTATTATGAACATCTTTCTATTAATATATCTATACATGTAGGCCTATCTCATTCATTTTACAGGCTGAGTAGTATTCCATTAAGTGGGTACACAGAATTTATTTATATGATCTGCTTTTATTGGACATCTGAGATATTTCCAAGTACTTCCAAAACAGTGACAACTCTATGCATACATACATTTGTGTGCACTTCTGTTAGCATTCTCTAGAATATGCGAATATCTTTTCCTTTGCTTTTTACTATAATAAGCAATTAGAACCTGTTTTTGCATACATCTCTGGGCACAAGTATAATATTTCTAAGAATATATTCTTCGAAGCAATTGCTGTGTCAAAAAGGATGAATATTTTTAAAATTTACTGTCAAATTGCCCTCCTATTATATACTCTCGCCAGTGAAAGTTTGAAGGTGTCTGCATCCCTCACATGTGCTTCAATTCTGGTTGTTTTAAATTTCTTAATTTTTGCTAATTTTCTAGGTAGAAAGGTGATTTTTTTAAAAAAAGAATTGCATTACCCTGATCATTTGTGAAGTTGAACATTTTTTAATATCTTTCTTGATATTTTTACTTCTCCTTCAGTGATTCACCTGTTCAGAGACTTTGCTGGTTTTTCTTTGTCTTTTGTAACATTGATTTACAAGAGCGCTTTAAACAACTGATGCTTTCTTAGTACTGTATCTGTTTTGTATGCTATAAAAAATTTTGCCTAGCCTATCACTTATCTTTTAATTTTGTTTACCTTTGCCCATTTTTCTGTTGACTTATTTAGATTTTCCCATTGATTTGTAAAGACTTTTTCTATAGTTAAGGATAGTAAAGGATAACTATCTTTGTCATAAATCTAGAAAATATGTTTGTTTTCTTGTTTTAGATTTTCTTGAGTGCAGAAGATGTTTTATTTTTGTTTTTGCACATATCCCTTTGTATATCATAAGTCTCTAGAAAGGTTTTCCACACCCTGAAATGAGATATTCACCAATATCTTCATTAGGTTTTCCTAGATGTGATTCTTTAATCCATCTGGAATTGATTTTGTTGTGTGGTATGCCATAGGAAGGGGCTTCCATGGTGGCTCAGCTGGTAAAGAATCTGCCTGCAATGCAGGAGACCCCGGTTCGATTCCTGGGTCAGGAAGTTCCGGGAAGAAGGGATAGGCTACTCACTCAGTATTCCTGGGCTTCCCTGATGACTCAGAGAGTAACGCATCTGTCTGCAATGCAGGAGACCTCGGTTCAGTACCTGGGTTGGGAAGATCCCGTGGAGGAAAGCATGGCAACCCACCCCAGTATTCTTACCTGGAAAATCCCCGTGGACAGAGGAGCCTGTCGGGCTACAGTCCATGGGGTCACAAAGAGTTGGACATGGCTGACAGCATGCCATAAGAATCTAATTTTTTTTCTTGCAAAATAGTCGGTCAAATTTCCCAATATCTTTCATCAAATTAGTCATCCTTTCCTCTGGTTTGTAATCCCAGCTTACTCATACATTTTTTATTTGTACTTGAAAGAGGTAGAAATGATTATTATCAGCAATCTTGACTTCATTTACAAGGGAGAGGTGAATTACTATTTGTTTTGGATGGGAAAGGAAAATGTGGTGTGGGATAAAATCAGGAAAAGGCAGCTAAGATAGTCATGGAATTTGTTGTGAAAAAGGAAAGTCTGAGGCAGAAATGGGAAAAGAGAAAACTACTGAGTCATAGAAGGAACGTGTTATCAAAACAACAATGGCCACAGGGAAGGAATATTTGTGAGCATCTCAAGAAAAGGAGGATGCAAACAGAATTGAGTTGGTTACATGGGGCTCCCAGCAGAAGGGGAAAAGTTGACAGTCAGTTCCGCTTGCACGTGATCTAAGTGGCTGTCACAAAGCTTGGCATAGAGTGCCTGTTTTGTCAGGGTTGTTAATTAATTAACAAACATAAAGAACTGGCACTGTGGCTATATATTTAATACATATGTGAGGCTTATACTGTAACATTTATATTATGTAAAATACACATATAAAGCTTTACTTTAAAGCTTAAAGTTTCACAATGGAGATGTGTATGGCTCCAGGCTCTTCTCTTAATTCACCCCACCCTCTCTTTCCCCGACTGTGTTCACAGTCCGTGTTCTGACTGCATCTCCACTGCTGCCCTGAAGACAGGTCCATCAGTACCATCTTCCTGGACTGCACATGTATGCGTTGATAGGCAAGGTTTGTCTTCCTCTTTCTGACTTGCCTCACTCTGCATAATAGCTCCAGTTTCAGTCACCTCATTAGGACTGGCTCAGATGTGTTCTGTGTTGTAACTGAGAGAATTTGCCACGTGACACCGGGAGGTCAGCCCGGCGCTCCGTGACAACCTAGAGAGGCGGGACGGGGGCGCCCAGGAGGAGGGGCACACATGGATGCTATGGCTGACTCACGCTGATGTGCTGCAGGAACCGGGACAGTATCGTAAAGCAGTCATCCTCCAATAAAAAGCTGAAACCAAAGAGAAGCGGTTAAAGTAATATATGTTCATTATTAAAAAGAGAGAAAATCCAAGATAGAATAATGCAAGCTGCCTTTTATTGGGCACCAACTGGGGTTCAGAACTTTATTAACCACTTTACATATATGTGATTTCATAAAGAAGAAAATTAAAACCCCTGTAATCTCACCACTTGAGGTCAACCACCATTAACACCCTGCTGTATTTCCTTTCCCTCCAGTCTCGTTCTTCTGATAAATGTTTTACAACAATATCTAACATTTATTGAGCTCTTACTCCCATGCCAGAACTAATAAAATAGTTTATTTAAAGCTTTTTAAAAAATGCTTTATTAAACCTTGTAACAATTGAAAGGGATATGCATTATTATTATTTTGATTTTATAGATAAGGAAATTGAGACTAGTGAGGTTAAATAATGGGCCCCTTCTGTATACTCAGTTTTGTAGATAGCTTTTTATCACTTAAGCTTATATCAACAAAGTTTTCCCACATTATTAACTATCCCACAGAAGAGATTATTTAATATCTTCCTGTTCAGCCGTTAGTGATTTTTAATAGAATAAATTATGCTGGTGGTGATCATTTTGAAATGTATAGAGATACTGAATCACTCTGTTCTGCACCAGAAACTTAACATAGTGCTGTAGGTCAATTATACTTCAAACAAACTCAGAAAAAGAGGTCAGATTTGCAGTTACCAGAAGCTGGAGTGCGGAGAAGGTTGGGGGGGAATTGGATGAAGATGATCAAAAGGTACAAACTTCCAGAAATAAGCTAAATAAGTACTATGGATACAATGTACAACATGATTAATATAATTAGCATGTTGTATGTTATATATGCAAAATGATAAGAGAGTAAATCCTCACAGTTTTCATCACAAGGAAAAACTTTTTTTCCTTTTTTAAAATTTTATACCTCTGTGAGATGATGGGTGTTCACTAAACTTATCGTGGCAATTGTTTCATGATGTGTATATAAGTCAAATCATTATACTGTACACCTTAAACTTAGTGTGTGCATGCTAAGTTGCTTCAGTCACGTCTGACTGTATGAGATCCTATGGACTGTGGCCCGCCAGGCTCTTCTGTCCATGGGATTCTCTAGGTAAGAATACTAGAGTGGGTTGCCATTCCCGCTTCCAGGGGATCTTCCTGACCCAGGTAATCAAACCCACATCTCTTTATGTCTCCTGCATTGGCAGACAGGTTCTTTACCTCTAGCGCCACCTGGGAAGCTCCTTAAACTTACTGTTGTATGTCAATTACATCTCAATAACACTAGAAGAAAATTAATTAAAAATGTTTAAAAAAAAATAAATATTGCTGTTACTAACAACCTTGTAGTTAAACCTTTGTGCATATCTGAACACACAGATTGAAAAAAAAAAACAGTGGAATTACTGAATCAACTTTTTTTCAGGCTCTCTCTACATATTGTCAAGTTGCCTACCAGAATGCTTCAACCATTTTACACTCCACCAGCAATAAATGAAAGCATCTATTTAATTCCCTCGCCAACACTGAGTATTATTAATTTTAAATTCTAACCAATTTAAATGGGTAAGCAATTCATTTTTATCATAAAGGAACACCAAAACAGGCTTTGTTTCTTTCAAAACTTTAATTAAGCCTCTTTCATGTGCCACGCACTCTTCTGGGGGCTAAGGATGGGACCATGAACAAGACAAACCCAACCCCCGCCTTCCTGGGATACAGACTTAATACAGAGGTACATTCAACACGCAGTGAACAAATGTCAGGTGTTAACTCTGTGATAAGTACTTAGAAGCACTTAGTGTTTATCAACTCCTTCTAAAGTAAAGCTCTAAGAACTCATTTGAGCCTCACAACAATTCTTTTGGTAGGTGCTATTATTGCCCCCATTTACAGAGGAGGAAACTGAATCACCAAGAGGTCAAGTAACTTGTCCAAGGTCATACAACAAGTAGCAAAGGCTAGACTCAGACCCAGGCCACTCAGACTCAGCGCCTTTAACCATTACTGTCCTTCTGTTGAAGGACAGAGCACCAGATATGCCGAGACACTGAAGAGCAGAAAGAAGATAAGGGAAAACAGAAAAATTAAAACAAAATGGATCTTATTTGAATCCAGTAAAAAGATCAGAAATGGAAGTTCATTTGGGTCAGAAATATTACCATGAGATCCTGAACTGTGTCTTTTTCCCCTCTTTTGAGTAGGTGAGGATGACACGTGGCTAAAACCAGATCATGCATACATGGGACGATAAGCCTGGAACAGTCTGAAGGCAGAAGAAAGGACTAATCCAAATTCTCCAGCTATGAGGCAGCGGAGGACGGATGAAGGGAGCAGCGGCGGCCTGCGCCTTCCCGGCGTTCCTTCTCCAGGAATGGGAGAGGCAAAGGGTTCAGTCCCAGCAACATTAAAAACTGAACAGATGAGGAGAAAATAGAAACTTGTACTTTTCCTGGGCTTCCGCCAAGCGAGTTCCCACTTGGCCTGAGCTGCCGCCCCCAGTGCGAGACCTGCTGCTTTGCAGACCTTTGGGCGGCTCTCCTGTGGGCTGCAACGCCATCTAGCAGGAGTGATGGTGCAATGGCGCCAGAACCACGGGGCCATTCTGAGGTCCTTCCAAACACAAGCCCCCACTGTGCTCGATGCTGGGGTTGCCACAAGGAACAGGCACGTCTTTGTCCTTGAGAAGGTCACCGTCCATCTGAGGAGACCGTCACACGTTCTAGAGCAGAGATTTATGCCAGTGTTTGTGGAACAGGCGTTAAGGCAGCTGACCTTCCCTGGGGTTCAGGGAAGGCTACACAGAAGAAGCAATCTTCAAACCAGGTCTCAAAAGATGAGGAATTATTTGTCAAGTCAGGCAATGGAACTGAAGTTCAGAGGGCCAGAGATCTGAAACAGTTCAATGCATTCAGGCCAAGTGCAATATTCAAACCACAATCCACTGGCCACTTTACAGACCCAACTCACTTGTTGCATGTTTAACGGATGAAGTTACCAAGATTCAGGCAAGGAGGGGAACTCATGCCATTCATACCCAAGTTAGAAGTGTGCATGATGGAACTCAGGTCTCCAGACCAGAGGAGAAAATCACTGTCTGGAGAAGGTCACATCATCTGGCTCGACAGGAAGGCTGCACATGTGGAAGTTAGACCGTGAACTCAAAAAGACTTGCTTGTGTTCAAGACCTGCCTCTACCCCTAGCTCGGTGAGTTTTATCAGGTTACTTATTCTTCTTGAGTCTCAGTTTTCTTATCTGTCAGATGGGAACCATCATAGCCCCGATGTTTTGTGTTTGCTGTGAGACTCCAGTTAATTAAGTGCTTGGCACGATGCCCAGTATATGCCAGATGCTTGGGGACCGGAAACTGAAGTCTGCAGTTTCAATATCATCACTTTTTACTGAGGCATGGTGATATTTTTCTTATTTGAAAACATTTATTATTATTATTGACTCTTTACCCTTTATTATTTTTACTGTTTCTTATTACACAGTGAGGACTTATTGAAGGAACTGGGGCTGTTCTGTCTGAATAAGGATGAAGACAGAAGCCACAGTCCTGTTTCAACACTTGCAGGGCTGGGCTAGAACAGAACGGGGGAGCTCCTCGGAGGGGCCCCTGGGGACCAAGCCAGGCCCAGTGGGCAAGAGCTGCAGGAAGGCGGGTTCAGTTTAGCGTGAGGGACTTTCCTACTCTTCCAGTGGCCCTGGGCAGACGTTGTTCACTTGTCGTTAGAAATGTTGGATCTGAGACTGGATGACCGTTGACCATGGCCGCACCGAACCTTTCATGGGGCAGGAAGTCATCGAGTCCATTTCGCTGCCTGATGCCTTAAACATCTAATTGAGCTCTGCTCTCTAGGGGAATATGATTTGATTAGCTCATCTGGGAAGACAGCTGTCCATGTTTATGAATTTCAAAATCGTGATCAGTGCTCAAAGATGTCAGGACCCAAAATATATAACCTTGTTTATCAGAGTAATTCATTAGATTTTAGCTGGAAACGTGAGGAAGAGGCTGAAATGCCCATGTCAGCCTGGAGACGGGGGGATGGGCCTGAGAAACAGAAAGCAGCTGAACCTCACTCCCTGAGCGCTGCCAGAAGAGTGTGTCTTCATCCTGAGGGGTGGGAAGGACTGTTAGGATCCTGATGGCCATACAGGTGCAGAGGGAGCGCCCTAAAATCAGTAAATAGCAGAACACATCAGATACTCACTATTCAAACATTAATGTGGGGTCTGCTGCATGCAAGCACTGAAAATATAAAAGTGAATCCAAAAACCAGAGTCTAGCTGAAGCCAGAAGATGTAGAATCTAGGAAGGTAACAAGACCTGGGCACAGAATAACTTCAACCCACAGTGGGAAGGACTAGCGTTAATAGGCAAGTCCTGTGGGGCCACATGACCTTCGCTGGAGGCAGCAGTGGAGGAAGTGACATTTGAGCGGGTCCTTGAATAACACATAAGATCCGAACCCAAAACGATGAGAGGAAGAGCTCTTTAGGCAAAGCAGCAAAGAGAGCAAAAGCGTGGGGACCTAAATCCATGGGCTTGGGGGTGGACAGAGCCCCACTGAGCCTGGACCTAATGAAGTATAGCGGCTGGTGGTGCAGGATACATTGTCAAAGAAGGAATCAACAGCGACTCGCCCCGTGGCTGTGCACCCAAAACTGAAACCGCGCCTCCATGGGAAACCTGTGCGTTAATGCTCACGGCAGTATTACTCGTAACAGCCAAAAAAATGGACACGACCCCAATAAAGCATGGCATATCTATACAACACAATGCCATTCAGCATTCGGCCGTGAAAAGGAGTGTGACGGTGCACGTGCTCAGCGTGGTCGAGCCTTGCAGACGTGCTAAGTGAAAGAAGCCAGGTACAAAAAAAACACACACCTGTGATGTGGTTCCACTCACATGAAAGGCCACAATGGGCAAGTCAATAAAGACAGAAAGACTGGCGATCGCCTAGGGCCAGGGGGCATTAGGAGGCAATGCCTGGAGAGCACGGGCCTTCTTCTGGAGATGATGAAAATGTTCCCAAACTGGTTATGGCGATGGTTGCACAGCTCCATGAATGTACTGAAAACCTTGAATTGTACCTTTTATTTTTTTTTGAAATTTTTTTGAATTGTACCTTTTAAATGAGTAAATTGTGTAGCATATAAACTGTATCTTAATGCAGCTATAACAAACAAGCAAACCAAATAGTCCTTCCCAGAGTCAGTGAGAGAATCAGTGAGACAGCAGAAAACACTAGTTAACTGCCCCCCCTCCCCCTGATACAGAAAGGAACATGAGGTCCAGGGGAGGGAAGGGCCCACCCAGGGTCTCGCAGTCAATCGGCAACAGAGCCGGGACCACACAGCTCTGCCACCTGCCTCGGGGTCCCTGCGGTGCCCGCAGCTATTCTCCTTGCTTTTCCACTCCCAGAAACACATCCCTCAAGCAGAATTCACAGCCCTGGCTGCCTGACAGTCTACCTGGAGAAACCAGGAAAGAGCAGCAGAATCATACGATTTTTTTCTGAATGAGGGTTGGAAGAAAAGTGAGGTTTATATCCCCTTTGTAATATTCTCACCAGATGGGCATCCAGCCGTCTTTGAGCATCCCCAGTGACAAGGACATGGGAACCTCCAGAGTACCCTCCTTCCGTCTCTGAGCAGCTTTGCGGTGAACAGAATTCCATCTCCATTTATTCTCTGTGCGGGGAGACCGCAGGGGCGTACTTCAGCCAGACCTCTGTGGAAGGCCGTAAACTGGGCAGCAACTGTGTTTGCATCTCTTTCCCTCACCACGTCAAATGCTTCTAAGGGCAGGGCTGGGTCTGAGTTTATATTCTCATGTCCTGAAATATAGCCAGACACAGGGACGGCAGTGCAGAATGCTTGGTGAAAGAACGAGTGAACCACAAAGGGAAACTGTAGGGTTCGATACAGCCCCACTCATCTTAGAGTCTGCGGCAGTGTTCCTGACACATCTTGCCTCAGACCCTCCCGCGTCTCCTGTTTGCCCTCTAGAAACAATTTACACCAATCCAGTATAGACGTAGTGAAGGGATGAGTGTTCTGATCAATCCAGCAGAGAAAACCCGTGGGCCAAATCAGGTCCGTCAACTGTTTTGTAAATCAAGTTTTATTGGAACACAGCCCCATTCACTCATTTACATATTACTATGGCGGCTTTTGTGCTAAGAGGGCAAAGTCAAGTAGAAGTAACAGAAGAAGTATGACCCCAAAAGCCTCAAATATTCACTACCAGGCCCTTTACAGAAAATGTTTACTGACCCATGTGCTAGATGCTGAGGATTCTGCAGTGGGTGAAATAGACATGGTCCCCTGATGCTTATAGACTTGACTATTCCACCTCCAGCCCTTGCCTCTTCCCCACTGCCCTCTATCCAAGTTCTCAGAGAATACACCGGTTCCTAGATTTGGGGATTCACAGGTCAATAAAAACAATTTTGCTTTAATCACAGAGGATTGACATAGGATTATCAGATAGGTACATTTTAAAAAACCAACTACCGTCTAATATCACAGTCGCTTTATAAGGAAAAAAAAAACATTTCACATTAAAAAGCAGCAAGTCAAAAAAAAATAAAATAAAATAAAAATAAAAAGCAGCAAGTTTGTCTCTAAAAATAAAGTAGAATTACAGGAGGTACATTAGTTTTCCAGAATTCATCTATGGGCTTTATTTTCCCCATTGTTGTGAATCATGGCCATTCTTCACCAATCAGCACAGATCTGTAGGCAGAGGCAGAGGACCTTTGGTCTAGTTTTCTTTGTATTACCCATGGCTTACTTTGTCAACTGGCTTACTTTGTATCACCCATGTTTGCTATGATTCTTCCCATGCAATTCTGCATCCAGAAAGCTCTTTCTCCTATTCTCTTGCTCCTTGTTCAAAGCCCAGCTCATAAGCAGCAGAGAGCATAAGCTTCCCACCACCAGCAGCTCAATGTCGCCCTCAGGCCGTGGCGGCGCCGGCGAGACACAGCTCGGCCGCTCGGTCAGCCACAGATCAGGGTGGCGGAGGGCGGCCTGGACCTCGGCCCTTCCTCTGGCACGCGCAGGTGAAGCCGTTTGACAGGCACGCTGACGGCTCCACAGGGAGGTTCACACCCAGACGCCTGAGAGGTGAGCACGAGCTTCCTGACAAGTCTCTCACAAGGACTCTGGGCAGCGGCCAGTGCCCAATCGGGGGGGCAGCGGCAGCCGCTGAGAGAGGTCGCCTTGCTGGCAGGCAGCCCCCGGATCCTGGGTACTCGCTGCTCACATGAGGCTTCTGGAATCCCCTTATATGATCCCGAGGTCTGAGGGAAAGTAAATTATGGCTCTACGATGAAGATAATCCCAGCGCGGCCTGGTGCCAAGCATACTTTTCTGCCTAACTCTCCTTCAGGGACAAACATTCTCCAGACTCCCCAGCTGACCCAGCACCTCCTCCCTCCCCCAGCCCATGCGCCTGTGTGTGTGTGTGTGTGTGTGTGTGTGTGTGTGTGTGTGATCACTCTTGCAAACCCTCCACCGTGGGTGAGATACGAACAGTAAGCATCCCATCTCTTTTCACCACATTTCTCTAACTGCTCCCCCCACTAGCGTGAGAGGTCTCCTTGTCCTTCCGAGTGGATTTGTAGCCAGGCTGTTTGGCTTCTTGGTCCATTTAATCCATTGTGAGACAAAAGTGGGGGGAAGGTCTAATTTCTAAGGGGAAATTAGAGACCCTGTGGCAAAACTGGAAAGAAGTCTCGGGGTCACTCGGCTCGAACACCTCCCGCCACCAAGAGGAAAACTCGGGCCCGAGTGGGGGAGAAAACTGCTCAAGACCCCGTAGAGGGAGGTGGAACTAAAAATAAGACCTCCATGGTCAGCCCAAACCTCTTCAACTGGACACTGAAACGTCCAGATCCCCATTCCTTATAATTCAGAATGAAGGTCATTTTCCTTCTAGAAAACAGAAGAGTAGGTGCTAGCTCAGATCAGGATGTGGTAAGAAAAGCGGAGGCTGGCTGAGAAGGGAGTATGTCCCAGGCAAGACACCTGGCATGGAGACACTCAGCCTTCGTAGTAGCATTTCCACTGAAGGCTGGAGGGAGAGGGTCCCCAAAGTTTAAGACACCACACAAAATATGTTCTCTTCAGACCTTCATATCAGCCCAGATGGGGAAGCCAAGGCCCGAGGAAGGGGCCGGAATCAAGTGAGGGTCACACACAGTCAGGTGGAGGGTGGGATTAGGAGTGGGCCGCAGAGGGTCTGGCCCAGCTCTCTCCTTGGCAGTCGGTCAGACTGTCAGCAATCCCCGCCCGGGGCTCCCGCCAGCCCTGAACTTGGGACTCCGTCTCAGCTTTCCCTGCAGAGAGTCAGCTGTTCTCTTGTGCTGGCGGGTGCCAGGCTGATACTGCATTCCTCTCCCTGGCCCCCGAGCCAGGGACACGCTTCCCCGCAGCCCGATGCCGTCGCCCGGCGTGATTTCTGTGTGGTGACCCGGGCCACAGCTGGTCGGGGGCTGGCAGGCTGAGGCTCTGAGTCAGGCCTGGCTCGCTCTGTGGAGATCAGCTGCCCACCGGGAGGGCTTGGGTTTTACTGCCCTCTGGCCGGGTGTCACACAGGACATGCGGAGCTCTCCCTGTGACCTGAGGACATGGCTTGGGCTGTCCCCAGGGCAGGTGGGGCAAGAGCGCTGAAAGCAACGCAGGCAGCATCCCTCTCCCGGGGGTGTCGTCTGGGGGTGAAGCGGGGAGGCCTGGGCCCGGCGCCTGCCCTCGGCCGAGGGAGAAACAGGCTCAACCTCAGGACCTCCAGTTCCAGGCCAGGCTCGAGGACTGCCGGGCCTGGCTAGGAAACCCGTGGACCGGCTGGGCAAAGAGCAGAGTGGAGAGAGGTGCCTTTCCCTAAAGAGTCCAGAACATCGCAAGGTAGCACCCTGCCCCATGGCCCAGACCCCCTGGCTTCTGCGGGCCCGAGACCTCAGAAGTCTTCTAGCCCAAGTCCTTCGTGGAACAAAGAAGAAAAGGGGGGGCCCAGAGAAGGGAGGGAGCTCACCCTGTGTCACACAGCACCTTAGAACCAGGACTGAAACCCAGCCCTGCTCTCCAGTCTAGTTCCCAACCCACACGTGCTTTCGGAGCATGGCGGTGACAGACCCCACTCTGGCCCCCAAAGGGTCACCAGGGAGCTGTTGCCAGGAGCCGCCAGGTGCCCTCACGGGGTGAATATTAAGTGTACTAGGTGCTAAGTGCAGTTTCCCTGTACAGAGTTGGGGTTGCACAAAGTATATATATATATATATGTATACACACACTTGCTGAACTTATTAAAAAGCATATATATAACGTACATATATATGTATGTATTGCTGAACTTATTTTAAAAAGGCAGTTCAGCAGTCCTCTCTGTGTCATTATTATCATCATTTGCATGAAAATCAACCAGGTGGCCCTCACTGGACCCTCTCTAGTCACTCCTTGCCCTTGTTTTCCCCTCACTGTCAAGGTCAGTCGATGGACCAGTAAAGTCAGCCATCTCTAGAGGACCCAGGGAGCAGAAGGGAAGGGAGTCATAAACAGAGGCTCCCATAGAGAATCCAAGGTCTCAAGGACCACAGTATGGTCGCCATTCCACACCCCACTCCAGCTGCTGAAGGGGAAAGGCCTGGAAATACCTATCGCTCCCCCGGCCCAGGGGACTCACCCTGCAACCAGTACAGGCCCGGTGGACTCACCTGAACCAGAGCCTCCCTGCAAACACGTGCTGGGAAGGAGCTTGGCTCACAGTAACGCCAGCCCCTCTATTTTTGTTCCATCACACATGCCAGGGCTCTCTTTCCCTCCCCCTCTTCCCCATCCTGCCCTGCTCTCTGCTGGACAGCCAGCTGCCTGTCCATTTGAGGAGCTGCAATTAGAGCCTCCGCAGTCTTTCTCCCTGCCAGCGCGGTGATGCCCTGTTATGGGTGTGCTGTCCCTGTCACTCAGACCCAGCCAATGGCCAAGCTGGAGCGTGTCAGGCAGAGACGGCCCGGCCAAGGAGCCCTGGGGAAGCAGGGGAGGAGCCTGGAGGCCCCGGAGCCATCTAGCCCGAGGGAAAACCGTGGGGAGACGCTTGCACATCCCTGAAAGGGTGTCGGGAGCAGAGAGAGCAGATTCACCCCGCAGGGCTAAGCGGTCCGAGTGGACACACGGGGCCAATTTTCATTCAAACCATGAAAAATCTCCTGACCTCTCCCAGGGCTGCCCAGGCACCACGTTCACTCAAACAGCAAGCAGATCAAGTTTATAATCAGGGAAGCCCAGACTGGAGCGCCAGCTCCCACCTGTGCCTCAGTGAGCAAGGAACCCAGAGTCCTTTGTTGTTGTTCAGCCCTAAGTCATATCCAGCTCTTTTGCAACCTCATGGACTGTAGCCCACCAGGCTCCTTTGTCCATGGGATTTTTCCAGGCAGTAAGACTGGACTGGGTTGCCATTTCCTTCTCCAGGAGATCTTCCCCACCCAGGGATCGAACCCCAATCTCCTGCATTGGCAGGCAGATCCTTTACCACTGAGCCACCAAGGAAGCCCCAAAATATTTATTTATGTATTCATTTGGCTACACTGGGTTGCAGCACGAAGGATATTTAGATGAGGCAATGTGGGATTCATTTCCCCCACCAGGGATAGAGCCTGGGCCCCCTGCACTGGGAGCTCAGAGGCTTACCCTCTGGACCACCAGGGAAGATCCCACTCAGCTTTCAGTTCAGTTTGTTCAGTTGCTCAGTTGTGTCCGACTGTTTGTGACCCCATGGACTGCAGCACGCCAGGCTTCCCTGTCCATCACCAACTCCCGGGGCTTGCTCAAACTCATGTCCAACGAGTCGGTGATGCCATCCAACCATCTCATCATCTGTCATCCCCTTCTCCTCCTGCTTTCAATCTTTCCCAGCATCAGGGTCTTTTCCAATGAGTCAGTTCTTCACATCATGTGCCTAAAGTATTGGAACTTCAGCTTCAGCATCAGTCCATCCAGTGTATATTCAGGACCGATATCCTTTAGGGTGGACTGGTTAGATCTCCTTGCAGTCCAAGGGACTCTCAAGATTCTTCTCCAACACCACAGTTCAAAAGTATCAATTCTTCAGTGCTTAGCTTTCTTTATAATCCAACTCTCACATCCATACATGACTACTGGAAAAACCATAGCTTTGACTATATGGACCTTTGTCAGCAAAGTAATGTCTCTGCTTTTTAATATGTTGTCTAGGTTGGTCATAGCTTTTCTTCCAAGGAGCAAGCATCTTTTAATTTCACGGCTGCAGTCACCAGCCTTCACTATCTCTCAAATGATCTCAGGAGGTATATCTCAGAGACTCACTCAGAACTCCTTGTAACATATCCAAAGGAAGCTTCAAATGCCCTAAGAGAAAAGAGGTTCAGCCTCTACACAGAGGCTGTGATTCCATGCAGAGCAGCCACAAAGAGTCAAGCCCACTAGGGCAGTGGACACAGAGAAAGGAGCCTGGTTGGGAGCCAGACTAACCAGAGCTCAGGTCCCAGCTGTGCCTCTTACTATCTTGACCTCTAGCAAGACACTCAACCCAAGTCTCTGATCCTCAGTTTTCTTCACATGTAAAGTGGAGCCTGGCACCCTTCTAGGCTTGCAATAAGGATCAAATGAGGGAAAAGAGCAAGCACTTTGGAAGCTATGCATTACTGATACAAAAGCAATGGTGTTGAGAATTTCTGACTACAATATTTTTATCACAGGAAGAACATGGATGACACAACCATTGCATTCCAGGACAAATGTCCATTCAACAAACATTCCTACTATGCCAGATTCTGAAGATGCAAACATAAAGAAGACAAAATTCTGTGTCCTCCAAGACAAACTAACTGGGAAGAGAGGCATGTAAGTTACTCACCGTTGCTGAAGCTGGGAAACATGGGCGTAGCCAAGTTACAGAGAGAGTGCAGAGGGCAGTGACTCCCCAGGGCTGGGGGAGGCCGGGGCGAGGCCACCAGAGGAGGAGCATTTGGACAGAGGCTTCAAAACGAGAAGGGACAGCTACATGCCCAATAGCAGACCACCAAGATGTGTGAGGCAACAACCGATAGAACCGGAGGGACAAAGAGACAAGTCTACAACAACTGTTGGAGACTCCACTACCGTGCTCTCGGTAATGGATAGAATGACCAGATGCAAGGTAAGGAACTAGAGGACTGGGACAACTGCATAAACCAGCTAGATCTAACAGACATAACTCAGAACCCTCTCCTTGAGTGCATGTGGGACACTGTCCAGCACAGACCATATGTGAGGCCAGCAATCATATCTCAGTAGCCAAAACGTGGAATCACCCTAGTGCCCATCAACAGATGAATGAATAAACAAAACGTGACACATACATGCAATGAAATACTATTCGGCCTTTAAAAAGGAAGGAAATTCTGACACATGCCACCACATGGATGAATCTTGAAGACGTTATGCTAAGAGCAGTATCAGTCGCAAAAGGACAAACACTGTATGATTCCGCCCCTATGAGTTACCTAAAGTAGTCAAATTCATAGAGACAGAAAGTAGAATAGCAGTTGCCAGGGGCTGGGGGAAGGAATGGAGAGTTATTAAGTGATGTGGCTTCCGTGGTGACTCAGACAGGAGTGTATCTGCCTGAATATGGGAGACCCAGGTTTGATGTCTGGGTCAGGAAGATCCCCTAGAGAAGGAAATGGCAACCCACTCCAGTATTCCTGCCTGGAGAATTTCGTGGACAGAGGAGCCTGGCAGGCTACAGCCCATAGGGTCACAGAGAGTCGGGCACAACCAAAGTGATTTAGCACACAGACAGTTTCAGTTCTAGAGATGGATGGTGATGATGTTTGCATAACCATGTGAATATTCTGAATGCCACTGAAATGTATCCTATAAAAAAGTGATGAAAATGTTAAATTTTCTGTTTTATATATTTTACCCAATTTCAAAGATAAATTATTGTGGAGAAAAAAAAATGAATGAGGAAGGAGTGTTCTAAGCAGTCCAGGTGGAGAGAAGTCTAGACAGAAAAGCACCTTGTGCTAAAGCACAGACATATGAAAGCAGCTGGTGTTCTCTGGGTGGAGCCAAAGTGTCCCCACCATGGGCGACACACAGAGGCAGCCGCGCTGGGCTGAGCCCCCGAAAGGGAGCTTGCGTGCCCCTCCACGGGCTCGGGGAGACAGAGCAATCAGACCGGGAGGGCCGGGGGAGGGCAGATGGCACCACCTCTAGAGAGAGGTTGAAAGAGAAACTGCTTTCCAGACAGCCCCGGCTCCCCGGGCCTGCGGTCGCCCTCTGTGGTTACCAGCCCAGCACTGCAGCAAGGGTGAACCAAGACATTCGCCTCCCGAGGCTGCAAGCTGAGGGCCGAGGGACTCCCCTGAAACACGAAAGAGGGAAGCTTGGGTGGGGACCCCGCGTGGGAGGCTTGGGTGGGGACCCTGCCTGGGGAACTCCTCTCTGCGCGTCATCCGCCCTCTTGCTTTGTGGTCTGTTTGGGTCGCAGCTGAGCCAGGACCCGGCGCTTATCTCTCTGCTGGCTCGCCCTGTGGTTTTCACTAACTCACAGGAAGGCGAGACCCGCAGCTCAAAGGTAAATCTGGTCACTGGGAGTGGGAGGAGGGCCGCTGTAAGATTTCTGAATCAAGTGAATTTGGGAAATCCCAACTCTTCAACATAATAAACAGTGACTTGAGCAGCCCTGGGTCCCCTTACGGGTCTCAGCTTGTCCATCTGTAAAATAAAGGAGTTAGGCCTGTAAATCCATTGTCACGTCTCTGGCATTAAGAAGGGCAGAACATTTCTGGACGTGTCCTAGTAATTCAGCAATCGAGTATGCATGCACACACACAAGGATGGGCAACACATCCTTTCTCTCTCCCCTTGAGTCTTTCTTGTCTGTGTGAATCTAGGTTTGGCAACACTGAGTGTCCTCTGATTTCCCTTCTCTCTCTCCCTCTCTCTAGGTCCCCTGGCTCCTTCCTCTTAAATCTTCTGCCTCATAAGAGCAGAGGGCGCCTGGAGGGCGCTTGGCATCCTGTGAACGGAGGGAAAAGAACGAAGGCAAGTCTCTCCCCGTCTGACTGCAGGGTATAACATCTACAAAATACCTACATCTATGAGTAAAATCAGCTCTCGGCTAAGAATGGTGTGTTATTCTACTCAGAACACCACTTGGTCTTTCCAAAGGAAGCAAGTCAAGTTGTATATATCAAGTCTTATATATATACATATCTACATATCTACATATATATATATATATATATATACACATATATATACATGTATATATACATATATATACATATACACACATATATATGTATATGTATACATGTATGTATATGTACATATATATATACATACACACACACACACACACACACACACACATATATATATATATCCATATCCCCTCAAGAAAGAATTTGCTGGAAATTGGATTGTCAAAGGTCAGTTTGCCAAATGATCAATTTGCTTCATTACTGAAAATGTTCTTAACATAACATTACGTCTTCACCACCATGACAGCAAAAATTGTCCATGCCCTAGTTCGGCAGGCTGTCCTGAGATAGTGCAGGCTTCACGGTTGCCCTGAGGGTCTCCATGCCAACCAGCGGCAAGAGGATTAGACTGAGTGGGGGGTGCACATCGCCGGCGCTCGCCCGGCCTGCCGCTGAGCCTCATGCCAACCTACGGCGGGGGCTGGGGAGGTCGTCCCCTAGCAGGCAGCCTCCGCACGGTGACCATCCTGGGAGCCCTGCAAAGGAAGAAGTTATCCTCAGGGGGCAGCCAGCCATCTCTGCCACGGAAGTGTTTCAAGCATCAGGCTCTTCTCAAACGCTCAGCATCCTGCAGAGACACACGTGGGCTTTTTCTTACACATGACTTCCTCCTCTGTTTTGGCAGGCTTACGTTCCGTGCCTGCCCCTGCCCAGACGTGGAGTGTGTGGATGCGCGGACTCTTCCTTAACATGGCTCACATGGCCTTGCGTTTGACCCCGGCTGCGGCATCTCCGTCGGGCTGACCTCGGCCTCCGCCCCACCTCACCTGTGCACCTGCCCCGTGTCTGCCTTGATACCCGCCTCTCCGCAAACGGTGCCCCTTCAAAGCAGCCGACTGTTTTCCCTGTTTGTGCAAACCTGTGTCCTGCCCACCGTGAAGAGTACGGCCTGTAGAGTTCTAGGAAGCGCAGTCTGGAGGCAGAAATCTTAGCTCTGAGACACTGTGTCTACACAGAGAAGCCACATTTTGAGCTCTTCATGGTAACAGTGGAAGACGGAGCCACTGAGTTTTGAAACTGGGAAAGCTGTCCTGGCCCCTCTTTGCCCTCACTACGCAAACCTTCCTCAACACACCATTAAAATGTAGGGAACAACAACAACAAAAAGGATGTGGGACTTCTGTTTCCAGTAATATGGAGTAACAGGGACCAATTTACCCTACTTTGTAAAACAATAACAGAAAAGAAAGAAAAAATGCATACAACCGTGTTTTTCAAGACATAGAAGTCACAAGACAGAAGACAGCCGTTCCTAAGGGACCAGAGGCAGATTGTGCCGCTGTGCAGCCTCAAGAGGATTCTCTGGCTGTGGCACGTGGGGGGCAACGAGGCAGAGCCTGCAGACCCCTGCAGTCAAGGAGACGGAGCTGAGGGTCCGGGAAGACCAAAGCAGCCAGTTCATAGCAGAGCTCCAGAGAAGAGAGCTCGCACAGTGCGAGGATCTCAGAAATCTGCATGGAACCTCCCGTGCACCCACCAACCACAGGTCGTGTGAAGAAGCGACATGAAGTGGAGGGAAGAACCTCCTGAAAGGCTGAGAGGGAAAACGCCCTGGGCTCACACAGCGCTGGGAACCGAGCCTGCGGCCACCAGACAGACCACGCTGAGCCACCTGCAAAGCCCCAGACTCACCTAATGAGTTGTAACAGTTAGACCTGAAAGAATCACAGCATTCCCAAGGACTTCATTGTATCCCAGAACAAAACTGGAGATGTATAGGAATACAGCATGCCCAAAACCAGCAAGACAGAATTAACAATGTCTGGTATCCCATCAAAGATTGCCAGGCATGCAAAAAAATCAGGAAAATATGACCCGTAGTGAGACCAGCCAACTAAAACCAACTCAGAAGTAACACAGATGTTAGAATCAGCAGAGAAGGACCTCAGCAGGTATTGTAGCTACATTCCTAGTGTTTAAAAAGTTAAGCAGACATGGAGAATAAACAAAAGACCCAAATAAGACTTCTAGAGATGAAAATTATGCCTGAGATTTTAAAATACACTGATTGGATTAACAGTGGATTAGACAGTAGAGAAAAAAAGATCAGTGAACTTGAAAGCCAAACAATTACATCTATGCAAAATGAAACAGAGAGAAAATAGAGCTTTAAAAATAAGAGCATCAGTGAACTGTGGGACAACTGGGCCAGCGTGCCTTGAGTTTTAATTTTCCAGTCCTTCCCTTTCAGAACCTCAAAGCGGAGGGATTACAACCAAGGGCAGTCCTGTCTTCTCACTGGCGTTTTGACTGAAAGGGTTTTTAAGGGGTATAAGTGTGTGTGTGTGTATGTGTGTGTTTTACACTTTTAAAATGTTTTATTTAAACTGAAATACACCTGTAGATACATGAGTGTCTAGTTCACTTATCAAAAATATTTATAAAAATGTTTCATTTTGGAATAATGTCAAGTTTGGGCTTCCCTGATGGCTCAGTTGGTAAAGAATCTTTCTGCAATGTAGGAGACCTGGTTCAAACCCTGGGTTGGGAAGATCCCCTGGAGAAGGACATGGCATCCCACTCCAGCACTCTTGCCTGGGAAATCCCGTGGACAGAGGAGCCCGCTGGGTACAGTCCATGGGGTCACAAGAGAGGGACATGACCGAGCAACCAAGCCACCAATGTTAGGTTCGAATAAAAGTTTCAGCCATGGCACAAAGGGTTCTTGTGCACCCTTCATCCAGTTTCTCTTCATGTTAATGTCTTACATAACTGCAGTGCAGTTAACATGGGTACATTATTAATAGCAAAAACCATACTCATATTCTGCCAGATTTTTTCCACTGATGTCCTTATTCTTTTCCAAGATCCAGTCCAAGATACTATGTTGCATCTTGTCCTTAAAAGTTTAAATTAAAATCCTGAACCAGAGGGTTGCCTTACAGGGAGTCAGCAATCAGAAGTAGTCAATACTGGCCCTGTGGGGACACTCTCCACTAGCTACACTTTGTATTCACAAGGACAGGCACAGACTAGCGCTCTCTGTTGGAAATCCCCAATATTCATGACCAGAGTAGCGTGAGCTCACTGTGGGGCGCGGGGAGGCATCTTAAAAGTAAGACTGTCCAAAAAATTACAATAAAAATGGCAAATGAAGCACCATGGATTGTATGAAACAGAAGACTAGGCCAAGAATTTAAAGTAAACATAATAAATCACTGGATTATGAGATAAGAACTGCAAATTATTTTAAACCCAAGTGGAAATATTCACATTTTATCAGATAAATGTAGATAAATGATAGGACAGATTTA
Source organism: Hydropotes inermis (assembly GCA_020226075.1). Taxonomy (NCBI): domain Eukaryota; kingdom Metazoa; phylum Chordata; class Mammalia; order Artiodactyla; family Cervidae; genus Hydropotes; species Hydropotes inermis. The sequence continues at coordinate 2,244,907 of CM035285.1, forward strand.
GCTGAAGAATATATTCATATATTTAGGACAGATTTATAAAGAATTCATTAGTGAGCTGAAAGATCAAATTGAGGAATTCTCCCAGATGGCAACAGAAAACAAAACAAATTCTTAAGAAATACAAAAGGAAAAAAAAAAATCTAAGAAGTAAAGATATTAGAAGTAAAATTTTCAACATCCAAATAATAGGAGTTCTAACAAGAGAGAGAAAAAGGAAAATAGAAAGGAGAAAATATTTGAACAGATAAATGGACATTAATTTTCTAGAATTAAGAAAAGATGAAAGACCTCACATTTAAAGTAGAGAATGAAAACCCATACTTAGATTGTAGTGGGTTTTTTTTTTATTGTCCCAAAGGCAAAGGTAAAATTCGAAAAGACTCTCGTGGTTAGAGAATACCTAGCTAGAGAAAGCAGAGAAATACCGAGAAAAAGAGTACACTATCTGCAGACAGGCGTTAGTCCTTACGAAAGAAGTGTAGGATACAAGAAGTAGGAAGTAATTTTTTAACTGAAACAAAAATTTACAAAGTAGAACTCTGCATCCAAAAATTGGCATTAAAATATGGAGGGTAATAAAAAAAATTCTCAGACATGTAAGATACAAAAAGGGTTAACACACATTGAAAATAATTTTAGAAAAAGTACTCAAAATTTAAGAGATATAAATCTGGGAAAGTAATTTAAAAATATAGCATGATTGAAAAAAAGAAAATAAATCATTTTCACGTAATGATGGCATTGGAATAGGGGTGGGGAAGAAACTGAAGGACATGAGAGCAGACTAAAGTATTTGATATTTTAGGTGAAAGACATAAATTCTGACAAGTTTAATACATTAATTGGAAGAAATTTTTAAATATATATTAGTCCTAAGCTTAAAGCAATCATCAGATGCATAAAATAGAGCATAACTTTTAAACCTGCTCATATCCAGTGATAAGCAAGCATAGAAATAAAAGAAGGCAAATAAATGAAAAATGTGAATAAAATGGCAACTGAGTTTAAATATAAAATAAATATAAATTAGAAAATGTCTCAATTAGAAGAGAAAAACAGTAAGACTGGGCTTTTTAAAAAAATTCAACATTATGTTATCTGCAAAGACAATAAGACGCAAAAAGTTGAAAACAGAAGAATGAAACCTTCCAAGTAATGAATTTGAAAACCTACATGAAACTGATAAATTCTAATATACAGAAAATGCAATATTGGCACAAGAGGAATGAATGACTTGAATAGACCAGAGAACATTACAGAAATGGAAATAGTAGCCAAAGACTTTTTATTTTTCTCCCAAATACACCGGGCATAATGTATGTATGCCTATTGTCTGGGACTCCATCCTTGACTATAAGCTTCATGAGGGCCTAGACTTGTTTGTTCGCTGCTATATCCCCAGTGCTTTTAAAATAATACTGGGAATGTGGACACCGGATAGTCACTGAATAGGACTGATGGAAGCCTAAGTCAGATGAAGTGAACTGAAAACTCCATTCTTAAATTCTTCATCTATACTGAGGACAGAAAAGCTTTGAGATTCAGGGAGAGAGAGGATAGGTACTGGGGACTGATTAGGAGAACACAACCTAATCAGCCATAGACAATATGTAAATAAATGTGCATGGCCAAGTTCCAATAATACTTTATTTACAAAAAGTTGCTGCATTTGGCTCAAACGCCATAGTTTATCTACCCCAATCTAAAATACTATACTTGCCATTACTAATTTGAGAAGAAGTGGAAAACCCAAGTACTTTTATAACAATGTAAAAACTTGAATTAATAGTTTTTCAATCTTTCCACAAAGAAATTATGGGTTACAGATGGTTCTCCAGGTGGATCCTTTAAACTTTCATAGCACAGATAATTCCAACTATATATAAATCTTCCAGACAGTAAACAAAGATGAAACTTCTCAACTTATTTTATGAATCCAGTATAGTCTAGATAATAAACCAGACAGGGGAGAAAGACATACAGCAGCCCCCATCTCAAACGTACAAAAATACAAGAATTTTTAAAATAGATACGTAGAGAGCAAACAGCTGGATAGCAAATTTAATTGAGCTGTGTTTAAAAATAAATACATCCTGACCAAATAAATAGAGGTCGGCCCTCTATCTCATCTTCTCCTTAAAAAAAAAGTAGAATACTTTAACATTAGTAAATCCAATGGTGTAATTAACTAAATTGGGGGATTAAAAGGAGAAGATTATATAATTGGTGTCAGTAGATTCAGAGGAAGAAACGTAATGAGGCCAGTCATTAATGGACATTGGGAAAAAATGTCCATTTCACTCCAGGAAAGCTAGTACTAAGAGGTAGGTTCCTTAACCTGATAAAAAGGTAACTACCAGAAGCATCATACCTAAATATGCAACCCTTACAATCTCCTTTTAATTAGAAAAAGAACAAAATAATCGCCACTTGAACTCCTATTCAACATTATATTAAAAATAGAAATAAGAAAAAAATAGAAATAAGAGGTTTAAGGATAGAGAGAAATAAAACTGTCATTATTCCAGGTGAGTTTATTATCGTCAAAGAAAATCCAAGAGAATGTACAAAGCATTAGGAATTAATAAGAGCAATATCATATCATTACAAGGGCTTCCCAGATGGGGCTAGTGGTAAAGAATTCATCTGCCAATGCAGGAGGTGTAAAGAAGGACAGGTTCGATCCCTGAGTCAGGAAGAACCCCTGGAGGAGGGCATGGCAACCCACTCCAGTATTTTTGCCTGGAGAACCCCTTGGAAGGAGGAGCCTGGCAGGCTACAGTCCATGGGGTCGCAAAGAGTTGGACACGACTGAATCAACTTAGCAGGCACATGCACATATTATAAGAATGTCATACAACAAAATGGTATCTAACAGATAAAATAAATGAACTAGATCTACGTCATTAACATGGCTGAATCTCAGGTGAAAATCAGAAGCCAGCCGAAGAAAGATACAAGCGGTATGATACTATTTCTGAGTTAGACATGAAACACACCTCTTGCTGCCCCAGCTGAGCCAAAGCTCCCCTCCCACCACCCACCCTATCAGTGAGGGGGTTCTTTCCCCACCCAGGTTTGCTCTGCCAGTAATGAAATTGAGTTTGGTGCAAGGAAAACAGCCTTTTACTCAATGGTCAGAGATGGAGAAGGGAAGCTCCCACCCTTAAAGCACCTTCTTCCCAAAGAGAGGGGAGTGAGGGAACTCAGAGCGTTAGGAGGCAGATAAGGCTCTGGGAAAGCTGCAGAGATTCCCCGGGGCGGACAGGGCATGCACAGTCTTCCATCCTTCTTCGCACGTGGCCAAATCGAGTCTAGCAGAGCACAGTGCCCACTTCAGGTGGAGATCTTAGCAAGGAACTGAAGCAAAGGTGATGCCAGGACAACCCCCTGGTTTATCCGCACAGGCGCGTTCCCATGGTCTTCTGAGAGAGTTCCCGTGGTTGACCACTATACATCTCTCAAAGTACAGCCCCAGAGCATCTCTGCCAAACACCAGGTACTTTTGAAGCAGACACAGAGAAATCAGGGTAAGTGTCCCTCCCCTCTCAGGGGTTGCCATGGAAATACAGAGACAAATCGAGGTACATTAAGCGGTGACCCTTTAGCCTACTTTGCCTGCCATCTTGGATTTAGCTTGTTCTGTTTCTGGGTTTGTCTTGGACCTTTGTGGTGTCCCGTTCCTAGAACAAAACTAGCCTCTAAGATTGGGGAAACACACACACACACACACAAAATAGGGGCCTGAGATGCATAGCATGTTTAAGAGTACTGCTTATGAAATGTTTTAAATATACAAGTCAATACTACACATTGTTGTTTACTCACATAAAAACAAAGTAATATTGCACACTAAGAAGCTGCCTACCAACTTGAGAGTGACCTCTGGAGGGCGAGGGAGGGCAACTGGTTTCCAATTTTATCTGTAGTTTTACTTTCTTTCTAAAAGGGTCTAAGGCGAATGTTAACATTTCTTCTATCTAGCGATGGGCACATTGGTGCTTTTGACATGCTTCTCTGTAATTTTCTGTAAGTTTGAAATCCTTCCTGATTAAATCTATGTTTAATAGAAAGGGGCCATGATCAAAACTGTCTTCAGAGTAGGCTCTTTCTGCACCGGTGAGCGTAGAAAGGACAGCCCGGCCACTCGGGTGTCCCCAGCAGAGGCTTGCCTTTCACCATGTGGGAGTCGGCAGTGACCAGGTCCTCTGTACCCCGAGGTTTCCTGCTCTGCCGCCTGCCCTGTGGCTCCTTGGGAGGACAGCCTTGCGTGGGTCAGCGGCACTGTTAGTAAGGGCGGGAGTCCATTCCATATGGATCCCCTGTTACCCTGTCCCACATATTTGATCTCCTGTTTCCTATGTAGTGTCGCCTGAGACAAAGTTTGAAATTCTCTTCCAGGAAAGGGATGCCATAAGAAACTTCAGATAGTAGATGTGTTTACCTTTGGAATGAATTGCAAACACAGGCCTTCTTGGGGGCAATCACCCTCTTTATCCTTTCATTTGAAGGCAGAGAAGGGTCATATTTTGAGAAGAAATCATGATCTCCTCTGGCTCGTATAATGGCTGAAGACTTCAGTTTTTAACACTGGGTGGTATCCACCAGTTCTCAAAATACAGTGAATTTAAGGTGGGGGCAAGGAAAGTAGAAGAAAAATATGAAACGCCTTTTTGTGCCAAGTAAGGATGTGCTCCAGCTTCCCTGGGGGCCCAGCGCTAAAGAACGCACCTGCCGCCGCAGGAGACCTGGGTGCAGTTCCTGGTCCAGGACGATGCGCTGGAGAAGGAAGGGGCGGCCCACTCCCGTGTTCTTGCCCGGGATGTTCCACGGACAGAGAAGCTACAGTCCTTGGGGTCGCAAAGAGTCAAACATGACTTAGCGACTGAACGTAACAACAAGCATATGCTCACAGAGTTACGGGAACACGTCAAAGGCACCCAGGAGCCCGAATGAAGCAGTTCCCACCGAGCAAATACATAGTTCGGTCTTTGAAATCCATGGAATAAAACAAAAACTCATTAAATCAAACAAGAATCCATGAGACCATAGTGATATGAGTTAATAAGTGAATGTACAAACGGATGGAGGAGAGAGGAAAGTACCTCTTTGCAGTAGAACACCTGCTTAAATACAGGTGAAATGAAGGGAAAAACCCAAATTCTTGTGGGCTTGGAATATGAAGGAAGAAGGAAGCTTTGAAAGCATGAAAGACAAAGGATAAGAAGGACCCCAGACACATGCTAACTGAGAAACAAAACATACAGCCTGTTATTAGAAGAAAGGAGCTGACTGCTTCCCCACCTCCGCGTCACTGAGAACAGTCCATTTGCTTATTGATCGCTGAGTCAGCATCGGGTTTGCACTTGCTCCCCCTCCCAGAGACTAGCACCAGTGCCCCCCACGTGAAACAGAGCAATGGTGGATGTCCTGCCACTTTGGGGGACAGAAGGCAACAGAGAACTGTCGGGTTCACATGAGCTGAACCGAGAAAGGAAGACTGGCTTTATGCCTTTCTTGCTGTGTGACCTTGGAAACCCACATTCTTCATGCTCCTGTTACCCCATGTGTCCAAGAGGCATTAAACGATTTCTCTCCTTCTCTGGGTGGCGATTAGGACCTAGGTATGCACCATGTGAGAAGGTGCTTGTAAGCCACCATGCCTGCAGACACTCGGGGTATCACAGAATAAAGGGGGCTTCTTAAAAAAGGGCTGGGGACGGGCAACGCGGTCCATCTGCTGGAGGCAGGCCGAGGTCCAAATCATTATTTTTTCAACTTGAATGATGCACTGAACCCTTTAAAAAAAAAGTCTCAGACTGCAAGCAGTGACTTCAGTGACTCTTTCTACATCCCTCTTGTACATGAAGAAACATAAAACTAGCTTTTCATTTCTTGTATTTCCTATGTAATTTATAGTGACATCTTTTAAAGTGGCGTGGGAATAATGGCATATAGGAGCAGGGAGCCAGGAAGCTCTAGATTGAAGGCCTGAGGAAAAGAGTGAAAGTGGAAGACCAGGCTGTAGAAGGGGAGTGTCTGGCCTCACCCTTGTTTTCCTTTCTCCCGAGGAGAATACAACTAGCTGTATTAAGATCGACACAGCTGCTTGGGACCGAATCATGCCTCCCCCAAATTCAGGTGTTGAAGTCCTCACCCCCAGCACCTCAGCCTGTGACCTTATTTGGAAACAGAGCCTTGCAACAGGGATGCAGATAAACTGCGGCCACTGGGATGGGTCCTAACCTAATCTGACGGAGGCATTTAAAGAGGTTAGGAAACAGGCATGGAAAGAAGACGGTGAAGCAGACAGAAGGAGACGTGTGAGGATGCAGGGGCAGGCAGCCCTTTGCCAACCAGAGAGGGGCCTCGGAGGGAGCCAAGCCTATTGATTCCTCGATTCTGGACTGTCAGCCCCCAGATCCGTGAGAAAAAGCACAGATCTGCTGTCTAAGCCTCCTAGTCTCTGGTACTTTTTTGTTAGCCTGGGGCGACTTAATGAAATTACGTAAAGGTCATGTTTTTTTTTTTAACTACTTTGTGCTTCGCTTCTTCAGAAAGAAGACTATGTCAGAAGGTATTGTTGTAAATGTTTATGATTTGCACATGTGAATATCAATGGATTCACCTTCCGCAGACACAAGGTGGGGGTCAGGGGCCTGACCACAGGAGTGAGGGCGTTTCGCCTGTTTCTATCCTGTGATGACTGTCTGATGGGCACAAGGCTTGGGCGCCAGTGCCAGCCAAACAATGGTGATCATATTTAAAAGATTTCTTTCTGGTGTGGGCTGTACCATGCCATGGGATATTCATAAAGTTGAATATTCTGTAGCCATTAAAATGAAGAAATCATAGCCACATGGCACAACATGGCTAATCTCCCAAACACAGAGTGAAACACACAAGTCACAGAAGAAGACAAGCAACATGATTTCATTCATATAAAACTCACAAACAGGGGCTCAACTCTAGCACACTGGGACGCGCACATAGGTCGTAAAACCAAAAAGGCAAAAGCAAGAGAGTGATTCTCCCAAAAGTGAGGACAGTGGTGCCCTGGAGTGGGAAGGAAGAGGCGGTGGTCAGCGAGGGGGCGCGGAAGATAACAGGGAGCTTGCAAGGTTCATCTCTTGCCCGCAGGGGTTTGCTTTATAATTATTTATTGACTTATGCAAATTTTTACAATTTTTTTCCTTGGAAAAAATTTTTGCATTGGAAAAACAAGAGGAGAGCTGAAGCAAATATGGCTAATTATCTGTTCTCAGTCCTGGAGAATCTATGTTACATCATCAATTATACTTCTCTATAAGTTGTGGGGTTTTTTTTCCCAAATTATTATGCCAAGTAAATAAAGCTAAGCAAAAAAGAGGACATTATGGAATTTCATATTCCATTTGTATAAAATTCAAGAAAATGCAAAGGAATCTAGAGTGGCAGAAAGTAGATCGATGATTCCTGGCAGGAAGGGCTTTGGCCAGTAAGGGGCAGGAAGCAGAGAGCATGAGGAAACTTTGGGGTGGCGATGGATGTGTTCATTACGTTGATGGTAGTGATGGATTCATGAGTGTACGCATATGTCAAAATATGTCAGATCATACACTTGAAATGTGCATAGTTATGGCGTGTCAGTTATACATCAATAAAGCAGGTTTTTAAAAAAAAACAAACTTCTTTGTGCTTTTTCATATGGTTCACATAATTTTCAGTGTATATATATATTGCTTAAAAATGAGGGATATGGGACTTCCCTGGGGGGCTAGTGGTTGAGACTCTTGAGCTCCTAAATGTGGGTTTGATCCTGGTCAGAGACCTGAAATCCCACATGTTGATTGCAACAGACAAAAACAAAAATGAAGGGCATGCTCTTTAGATAGAAAACCCTGAGCAAGCAACATTGATGCTGTCTCCTGGGTAGTTGTACATGTGTTTGGGTCAGACGTGGGATTCAGTTAGGTCAATATATTTTTGTTCTGCCTCTGATAGAGAAGGGGCCTCCACTCCTCTCTCCGCCTCCCTTCTCCCCTGCCCCTCCCCTTCTCCTCTCTTCTGCCCCCCTGCCCCGCCCCCCCCAACCTACTCTTTCTCTCCTTTTCTCTTTGGCTCTCATTCTTGCTTTGCATCAGAAAATCCTTTTCTTCAGCTGATCACGCCGCTTTAGAAGATGTGACAACACTCGTAATAATGATGAACGATCGTTGCTGTCACTGAATAGTGTTTTATGGTTTATAACATGCTTTCCCCTGTCTGTCTTCAGATTCTCAGGACAACCTTTGGGTGTAGAAATAAGAAAACAAAAGGCAACTGTAACCACTTCTGCCTTCTAAGGAGGGTGGTAAATTTCACATCAGTGGGCAGATCTCTTTGTTGCCCCCAAATAAATCTTTGTTGTCCCGATCGACTTTCAGAGACTTGTCAGTGAAGACAGCAGGTGAAAGACTTACCATTTCTTTTCCTCCAGCTCCCTCCCTTCAGCCCTGTGATGGCCTCTTAGCTTTAATAGAGTAACCGATCATCGGCTACAGGCCCAAAACTGAGTTGGGGATTGTGGCGGACACTGTGGCTGCCTGCCCAAGTGCATTCTCTCTTCTTACGTACCCGGGCCCCTGATTCCAGTGGAGGGAGCAGTGTGCCAGCTGAAAATTAGATTTCCCAGCCTCCCCTCTGGAGAAGAGTGCCCACGTGAGTATCTTCTGGCCAACTGAGTGAAGAAAATAGCTATAGTGTAAGACGTCCGGAAATGCTCCCCGAGAAGGGCACTGACTCTGCTGGCCGGCCCCTTATTGGCCCTCCCTCTTCCTCCACCTGAGACGTGGATGTGATGGCGTGTGCTGCAGCAGCCATTTTGCAGTCCTAAGGTGATCTTGCTCGAGGACAGCAGGCTTGTACGAAGGATAGCAAAATGGAAGAGTGAAAGCAGGTTAGGACGTTGACGAGGCTGCCTCGCCAGCTCTGGGATGCCCACCTCCAGACGTCTTTAACATGAAAGAAAAGTGATGTGAGGCGTTGCTGCAAAACACAGCCCTAAGTGAAAGAGAACTGATGAACTAAGCTATTCTCTTTTCGAAGTGAGGGACAGGAATTTCTGGGATGAATTCTGCAGAAAGGCGCCCTGAAAGGAAGGAGAAACTAGCAAAACGGCGACACAAATCTGTTTCCTCCAGTCTCCTATAAAGCCTGCGGCACGTACGAGGGTGCCGTGTGTGCATGCGGCGGGAGGCCAGGGGAGGGGGTGCGGGTCCCTGTCAATGTGGTGTGAGGCAGTGGCAGCACCGGTGGGAGAACAGGGTGATTCTTCCACCAGGCTAATTCCAAGTGTAAAGGATCTTGGGTGTAGAGGATGAGGAAACAGTAACACTTCCCTTTTATGCCAAAGAGACTGCTGAAAATGCTTATCTCAGACATGGGGTGAGTTTTGAACCATTTGAATTTTTAAAATCTGGATTTGAATCCTAGCCCTACACTTAAATACCTGTGTGACTCTTGGAAAAACCTTTAACCTCTCCGGGTCTCAGTTTTTTCATCTGTAACAGGAGGGATTGGTCAAATTAAGTTCTAGGTCCAATCCAAACCTTTTAATAGTCCATATAAAATATATCATTAAGAGACGATTAAATCCATTAAACCCTAAATGAGAATAAATTCAGCTTTACACAAATATGTACTTCCTAAGGAGGAGACTCTGTTGTTTCACAAAGCGCAGTTCTTAGAGAAGCAGGATCTCCAGCGAGATGAGCCACGAATGTCTAGCACAGCTCCTATTCTGCGGTCCTTCCCTTACTGTCTTGACACATATGACAGCGATATTTTCAGCTCCTCACTCCTAGGTGCATAGGTACATTTACATTAGAAAATCTGCGTTAAGCCTTGAAATTCATTTCCTTTAAATAAAGATTAAATAGACACAGTGGGAATTTGAAATACATTCTGATATTATCCCAATATCAGAATGTGTGACGTGGAGCTGGGAACATCAACAAGGCCCTGGGAGGACTATATTAGACAAACCAGGTAGTTTATTAAACAGCCCAGGGCCTTCTGATCATAAATGCAGGCAAGCATCCCCGGAGTAATGGTGAGGGACCCGTGTGAGCCCTTATCTCTCTATTCTGACATTTAATGAGCATGAATAACCAGGGATGGGCGCTGTTGTTTATGAGTCCTCGTGAACCCAAGAAAGGGGTGATTTCAGAGTTCCTTTGGGATCTTTGATACCTGGTCTATAAAATGTGTCTAAATTAATTGGGTTCTTCCTCATCCTCAGGACCTTGTCTTCAGCTGGACTGGAGCACCACGAACTCCAGGGGTGAAGAGAAGCGTCTAGAGCCTGATTTCTTCACCAGTGAGTATGTCATTGAATTATTTGCTGAATTATCCTCCAAACTATAATTTGCATCCTGTTTTCTGGCAGCCTACGTTTTTGTAGTTGAATGGGGGACAGCTTCCCATTCCCTGCAACTGGAAAGCGGTTTAAGTCCATCACACCTGTAAACAGACATCCTCAGAGACATCCACCGAGGAGCCCAAAGAAGGCAGGGGCTCCCCAAGAGCAGTGAGCCAGCCCCCCATCTCAGGAGGTACCCAAGCAGAGTCAGAGGCCAAACAGAAGGGTTCATGATTAAGGGGGCAGGAAGACGAGAGGGCTCAAAGTGCAGTTTCCTTTCCGGTCCTAGGCGCTGGGGCTTCTGTGACACACAGAACCAGACGCTTCTCAGCGCGAATGATGCCGCCTGTGGTTTAAGGCTTACTGTGTGCCAAGCGCCGTGCTGAACACTTCGCTTGGGTTCTTTCCTTTACTCCTGACATAAAAGGTAGCCTCGCACCCCTTTCACGGCGCTCTACAGAATCTGAATGCCCGCAGACGAGGGCGCTGAGCCTCGGGGCTTTGGAGGAACGAGGTTACACAGCCTCTCCGTGCCAGGCTGGACCCCAGGCCCTGGTCTGAGCGCCCCAGGCCGCTTCACCCACACGGGGCAGGGGGACAGTGACTGACCCAGGCAGGAAGCTGTCTGGGCCCCAGCTGCAGACATCTCTCCCCCGCAGCCGTTTTGCTCCAGGATTGAGGATGGATTTGGGGACGAGCTGGGCCCTCGTCGCAGCGTGGGGCCCTCGTCGCGGCGTGCGGCCCTCGCTCGGTCGCGGAGAGCGGGGCTGCCCTCCGTGGCGGGCACAGGCTTCTCCTTGTATGGCTCCTCCGGCTGAGCACAGGCCCCAGGCACACAGGCTCGGGAGCTGTGGGCCCAGACTGTCCCACGGCTTGTGGGTCTTCCCAGACCGGGGCTTGAACCCGTGTGTCCTGCACTGGCAGGTGGATTCTCTGCCGCCCAGCCGCCAGGATGGCCCTAGCCGCCAGTCTTCAAGGTCTGTACACAAAGACGGGGAGGCTGCTGACGGAGCTAGGAAGACCGGGGCTCGGGGCTGAAAGGTCAAAGGCTGCTGTGCTGAGAACGTGGGACCGCTAACCAGACGAGAGAGCCTGAAGCTTCGGTTTCCTGAGAGGGGCATTCCAGCGAAGGGAGATTCTAGCCGAAAGTGTTTCTGTTCCTTTGACCACAGCCTTAGTTCCTCTGAAAGACCTTGGCTGAGTGAGATGCTCTGGCTGGAGCCAAGCCCTCGCCCGTCTCCTCAGCATCCCAAACCCCTCACGGCGGAGAGCGCACATCTCTGGAGCCTGGGCTGCTGCCCCTGGAGCCCACCCCCCTCAACCTGCTCATGAGCCCACCTGTGTCACCTGGACCCTGGCTACTCTCAGACCCTGAGGTTAGAGTCAGTAGAAGGTGGCAGAGAAACTTAAGAGACTTGGCCTTCCCCCTCTCTCTGTCTTTCTCCCTCCCTCTCTCTGTCTCTCTCAAGGCAGCCCCCAGCGGTGTTTGTTCTCACAGAGGCCCTAGGAAGAAGGATGGTCACTTGCCTTTCTCCCAGAGATAATTGAAGAGAAGTAAGAAAATACCTATGTTTGAAGGCAGAATGGCAACAATTAATCTCTAAACACGGGGCCTTGCCATTAAATTCTTTGGAGAAACAAGTTTAGGGGTTTAAGGACAGTCAAGAGAATGGAATTGAATTAAGAGAAATAGTAATTAAATCAGGAAAGAAGTTTTTGCAAAGGGGATGGCGAAGGAAATTAAAACCAGTAATGCTGAAAAATGTGGTGGGCAGAGATGGGGCTGGGGTGGGTAAGCTTTGTGGGGAAGAGGACAAGAGCGGAGAAGCAAAGTGGGTCGGGAGGGGCAGAGGGTCTGGCACCAAGGAAGGGCTTTGGAAACCGGTCTCCTTGCGAGACCAGGTGTCCGGCTCAATTTGGGTCTGAATAGGCCATCTCCTAATGGGGACAAGCTCTCCCTCGGGAAAACAGAAATATCCGTCGGATAAAGTATGAAAGAGCTGTGGACTTGAAGCAGGGTGACCAGGTGTCCTGGTTTCGCCCAGGCCCACCCGCTTTGGAGCTCCGAGTGCTGTGCTCCAGGAAGCCCTCAGTCGGGGGCACGCTGAGGCTGCTGGCCTCACTAACACGGAGGCGGGTGCCCTGGTCCCAGCTCCACCGCGCAGTCGGGGCTCCAGACTCCACTTGTGTGAGCCTCAGCTTTCTCGCCGCCAAAAAGAGCTGTCCTGGGTACCGCAAAAGAGTCAAGAAGTTGCCATGTATCAATGTCTAGAACAACGTGCATGAAGTAAAGCTTGATGAATGGGAGTTGAAGTGAACAAGGTGAATAAAGAAAACATAAAACATTAGCAAGCAGAAGCCAGCAACACGCTAAGAAGTAAAACAGGGGTTCCCTGGTGGCTTGGCGGTAAGAAATCCATCCGCCAGTGCAGGAGACACGGGTTCAGTCCCTGGTCCAGGAAGACCCCACCTGCCTCCGCGGTGTGAAGCCTGCTGGCTCAGTTGCTGAGCCCCATGCCAGACTACTGAAGCCCATGCACCTAGAGCCCATGTTCCACAAGATGCCATGGCAATGAGCGGCCTGCGCACCACAGCTAGAGAGAAAGCCCCTGCAGCAATGAAGACCCAGCACAGCCGAAACTAAATGAATTGTTTTAAAAAAGGAGAAGTAAAACACCGTGACTCTTTCAGGGATTCCCCAAGACTACTCACATGTTCGACGATTTTCTAGAATGACTCAACAGGATTCATCACATAGTTGTACTCACATCACAGCTAAGGTTTATTACAGTGAAAGGATACATAATAGGGTCATAGGAGGAGAAAGACACAGGTGAGGTCTGCAGGAATCCATGCAGGCTTCCTATAGCCCTTCCCTCCTGTGAGGGACACATCAAGCATGATCCCTTGTCTAGCAGTGCAGAATGCAACCGTGTGTACAAAGTTTCTGCCCAGAAAGCCTGTTAAAGACTCGGGCCCAAGGATTTTATTGTCAGTGGTTGCCAAGGCATTTTCTGCCTGGCAACTACCAAAGTCTCAGACTCTCAGAAGAAGAACTCGTATACGAGAGAAATCACACCATCAGTCAGCTTTATCAGTTTAGGAACAGTTCAATTGCCAAATCTGCAGACCACCAGTCAGGCTCCTACCTTGCAAACTGACCTCTCCAAAACTAGCAGTGTCTGACCTGCTATGATAACTCTTTTCATCACAGTGACAGAGTGGAGCTCATTCTGGAATGTAAGGAAGATACACCTAAGTGAAAACTTGAATCTAGACCCCCAAGCTGCTGTGTATACCCTCAAATCCCAGTGGCTGTTCCAGGCCTTCACTGGTCCAGGCTTTATGATTACTGTATGAATGCCATTCACTCTGCTAAACGAGCTCTAGTTGCTACCAAATTCCCTGCCAAGAATTTACCACCGACCATTGTGGTGTTGGAGAAGACTCTTGAGACTCCCTTGGACTGCAAGAAGATCCAACCAGTCCATCCTAAAGGAAATCAGTCCTGAATATTCATTGGAAGGACTGATGTTGAAGCTGAAACTCCAATACTTTGGCCACCTGATGCGAAGAGTTGACTCGTTGGAAAAGATCCTGATGCTGAGAAAGATTGAAAGCGGGAGGAGAAGGGGACGACAGATGAGATGGCTGGATGGCATCACCAACTCAATGGACATGAGTTTGGGTGGACTCCAGGAGTTGGTGACGGACAGGGAAGCCTGGTGTGCTGTGGATCATGAGGTCGCAGAGAGTCGGACACGACTGAGTGACTGAACTAAACTGAACTGAAAGTCAGTTCTTGAGTCAGAACACTGGGATTTTCTCAGTTAGCCATGACATGAACAAGTCCCAATCCAAATAGAAATCATGCTTACCTCGTGCGTGAAATAGGCCACATTTATATTTACATTGGGGATATCTACTTCCAGTGACCCAAAATGCTTGTGTTTCCAGTTTGGGTACCACCTTTCTTAAGATACCAGAGTAGTGAGCCAGAGTTTGCTGATTTCTTGCTCCCCAGGAGAGGCGTTAGAAAAATATAGGCTAGTAGTGGGGCAGGGTTCCTAAAGCTTAGAGATGAAGAGGTTCCATAGCAGCTGCAGACACCAGAGGACTAGGAAGACAGGAGGAGGGCTGGTGGTTAAAAACATCTCTGAGAATTCCCAGCTGGCTTCCCTTTTAATATGTACTGGTTTGCTGGTGCTGCCATGACAAGAACCACAAAGGAGCAGCTTAAATGACAGAAACATATTGCCTCACAGTTCTGGAGCCTAGGAGTCCAGAGTCAAGGCACTGGCAGGTTCAGCCGTGAGGGAAGAACCAGTGCCAGGCCCCTGCCCTTGGCTTGCGAGATGAGTGTCCCGAGGTTCACGCGGCACTCGCCCTATGGGGCTGTCTGTGTCCGCCTTTCTCCTCCTTAGACGGGTGCGGTTCACATCAGATTACGGACCATGCTAATGTCTCAGTTTGACTTTACTGTCTCCATAAAGACCCCATCTCCAAACGAGGTCACCTCCTGAGGTATTAGGGGTTAGGACTTCAGTGTATAAATTTTGGAGCACACACTTCAACACATAACAACTTGGGGAAATGTAAGTGAAAATCAGAATTACTCTTAAATAACTTTCATTAGAGGATTGTGTTTCTTAGCACACTTTTCTTTGATTTATGCAAACAATAGTCCAGGAATATTTGAGCTGTGTACAACAGATGAGCATAACGCGAGAGGAGTGGGGAGGTGGAGGGTCAGGGGAAGCGGAGAAAGAAGGAAAAGAAAGAGGAGGAGCAGTGAGCAAGGTCAGACCACCACGCTGGCGGCAGGCTCAGAGATGAGTGGGAATGACAGCTCACCTAAGTTTGCTTTAATCTGGGTTTGCTAAACCCACCGGCAGGAAGTACAAAGGCTATGCACACATCACTGCAAACACTCCTGGCCCCTCACACCGTCACTCGAATCTCACGGGGTGTTTGCAGGTCTGGTGGGTCCAACAGTCCTCAAGCAGTGACTCCCCGCTTTTCCACCATCAGGGCGGATCGGGAGGGGTGCCATGCCAGTATTTGCTGGTCCACCCAGGAAGGAAATCCTCGCCAGCACAGTCATGAAATACTTGGGCACTGTTCCTGGGTTTACTGCCTCCTGGGCCCGACTGAGGGTTTCAGCACAGCACTGCTGCTACGAAAGGAAGCCTGACCAGCGTTTGTTTTGCTCACTCAGGCAACACGTGCTCTATGAAAAGAGGTACTGCCTTGAGTCAAAGAGAACTAAAGGGAGAGCCAGACTCTGCGGGTCCTCAGGGCCTCCCACCCCAATGCCAGCCAGCCATGCATGCCGCCAGATCACAAACGCAAAACACAAAGTCGCCCACGGCAGGGTGAATTTCCCCAGACACAGCGCAGAGGCTGCAGAACAAACAGTGCCATGGCTGAAGCCTCAAAGAGAAAGGGAGACTCAGTTAATACACTGGCACCCGAGCTGGGCCTGGAGGAAACTACGGGCCCCACTGTGTGACCCCCGTGTTACAGAGCCAGGACGCCCAGTCTGAGGCGGGCCAGACCTGCCAGGGAGCAGAAGCAGGTTCCCCCCAGGTGATTCCAGTGCACGCACAACTTTGCGAACCCGTTTAAATTCTACACCCCAAATCAATTTAGACTGGGCCCTAGGAGAATGAGCTTCCATTCCCTTACTAGCATGCTAAGTCACCTCAGCCGTGTCCGACTCTTTGCAATCCCATGGACAGAAGCCTGCCAGGCTTCTCTGTAACGGGGATTCTCCAGTTGAGAGTCCTGGAGTGGAGGGCCATTTCCTCCTCCAGGGGATCTTACTAACACCTTATGTATATTATCCAGTAGAAGAGCTGAGACCGTAGGGACCAGCAGGGACAGGATTTACCATCTGCATCGCCTAAGACCAGTCAACAGGGAGAAAAGCAAGTATGTTCACAGGACTAATTTAACCCTTTTATGTACAATTCAAGTTCTTCTCGTGTCTTCATTTGCTTTACGAGGTACAGACTTCCAGACCTTTCCCAAAATGGAGCCATCTAGACTGGATACGACTACCTTTGAATCCTATTTGGTTTAATTTGCATATTTTACTTTATCTTTCGCATGGGAAGGAGACCGAGTTGCCAGAGCAACCAGCAGTGGTATTAAAAAGTCCAGCTCTTACTTTACCCCCGCTTGGTCAGTCTTGCCGTGTTTCCGGCTCACACATCCACGGTCGCAGGAACACCACACAGTGCACTTCTACTGGTTGTTTCCCCCTTTTCTGTCTCTCCGTCAAGTCTTGTGAACTTGCCGACTTTCTCCTAAATTTACCAGCATTATCTTCAGTAGCTAACCTTGCTGCTTTGACTCCTTTCCCCCTGATTCACACTGCCCGCTGAGCAAAGCCCACCACTGGGTTTACCTGGCCGCAGAGTCCAGCCCCAGACAGGCCAGCTGGCTTATGCGGAGGACCCAGATCGGGCTTACGTGCAGCTCCGAGCGAGAGCCCGGGCCCGGCCTCTGCTCTGCTAGGCCTCCTGCACGTCTCGGGTGGCGCCTCTCCCTGGGGCCTCAGAGCTCTGCTGTACGATGAGAAGACAGCGACCCCTCAGTGCTTCCAGCTGGAGTCTCCCAGGGATCCCCGTCTTCCTGTATCAGACAAGTGACCACACAGTGTAGATTTCCTGGAAGCCAGCTCCAGTTTTGCAATCTCTGACACCATTGCCCACACACTGTGAGCAGCCTGGTTCTTAAGCGGTGGTCCCAGCTACTGATTTCACCAGTAGCTGAGAGGCCCTTGAAGGTACTCCCTGTGTTTTATCCATAATCACACAGCTATTGTAGAACCTGGAGCCCCGGGAGGTACTGGGGTCCTAACACCCAAACGCCCAATGAGCTGCCTCACCATTTCTGAAACCCCAGTTGAAAGGCACATCACACAGTGATCAGTACATGTTTGTTGAATGAATAAACTCTATGCTTTCTGTACAAGCAACAGTTCCAGAGAATGAGCAGGGTTCAGGGCAGGAGCAGAGAAAGCGACTTCCGCGGAACCAGAACTGAAGCTGGGAAACGCCTGGAGTGCACCCAATCATAGTGGGTGCTTTCTTGGAATTGTGGGCTGTTTGTTTAAGATTTATTTTTCTGTCCGGTGGGTGAGTCCTCGTGGCTGATGCAGGCCTTCTCTAGTTGGAGGGGCTGCTCTCTAGTTGCGGGGTGCAGGCTTCTCTTGTTGAGGAGCACAGGCTCTAGGCTCCTGGGCTGGCAGGTGTGGTGCACGGGCCTAGCTGCCCTGCAAGCAGCTTGTGGCATCTTCCCGGACCAAGGGTGGAACTGGTGTCCCTTGGCATTGCAAGGCAGATTCTTAACCACTGGACCAGCAGGAAGCCCCAGATTCTGTTATTTTTAAGAGCTCTGTGTGAAAGCTCTGTTGTTGTGATACCCTTCCCTAGCCCTAAACCCAAGTACTTAATAATCCTATCTATGTGACTCCAGTCAGTAAGTCAGAGATCTGGAGTTAAATCACAACCCTACCACTTACAAGTAGAATGGTTTAAACTTCAGTTTCCCCTTATGTAAAATGGGGCAAATAGTAAATTCCTCATTAGGTTGTTGATTAAATAAAAAACCAAATTCTAAAACTACTGAGAATGAGCACTCATTAACTGTTAGCTAATTAACAAAGCAACCATTGGATCTTCCTTCTCACTTGGACCTCCTCTTTGGTGGGAATTACCACACGTTAGTCATTTACAGCTAAGGAAAACGAGACCCCCAGGACAAGAGAGACACTCATGCTCCCCCCTCTGATAAATGGCAGGGCCAGCAGGTGGACGCCGGTCAGAAGCACTTCCAAGCCTGGAAGATGGAGCATAAGCACAGTGAACTTAGAAGTCCTAGGAGTCCCCCCAGAGAGTGGAACAAGCTTCGTCCTGACCGGAAGCCGCCTGCTGCAGCATCTGAGGGACAGGGAGGGCAGTGCAGCTCTGGGGTTCCCCAGGGAGGAGCTTAGAGGATCAAGAGCAAGGCCACGTGCCCAGGACCTCCACTGTACACTGCTTCCTGCTGAAAGAGCTTTGCAGACATTTTCAGTCATTTTAACTCGATGCCAACATTTGCATTTCAGAATTTTTTTTTTTTCCAGTTATTCCTTTGAGGATGTTAGCACCTGGAGAAGAGAAAAAAGTGGCGTCTAGACTGAGACAGGCGTGAAAACAGAAACTATATAACATGTTCCGCCTCTCCCTGGAATAGATTTCTTCTCATCTACTGTTTTACTGGAAGGCATTCAAGGCACTGTCGGGCCCAGAAATCTCGGTCTCTCCTTCCTTCACTAGCCTTAGGGACTCCTGGGCCCTTTTCCTAACATGGTTGTTCCCCGGTGACTTAAAATGCTCAGCTCCAATTGCAGTTATCATGTAATTCACTTTCCCAGTTTTAAACTCAAGAGCTCTGTTCAGCATGTACTGGCTGTGTCTCTTCAGTAACGGCTAGAATTCTATCCCATAGTCAAGAAAGCCTGAGGATCTGGGGAGCCAAGGTAGCCTCAATGCAGGTAAATGTCCAATTTGTTAGGTTTTTGAAATTACTGTAAATGGCTCATGATCCCCTAGGACTCAAGAAACAAGTCTAAGAATCCCTATTTAAAAAGAAAGGAACATAAAATGTGATATATACACACAATGGAATATTATTCAGCCTTAAAAAGGAAGGAAATTCTGACATATGCTAAAACAGATGAATCTTGAGGACACGATGCTAAGTGGAATGAGTCATTCATAAAAGGACAAAATATTGTACGATTCTACTCACATGAGGTACTTAGAAAGTCAAATTCATAGAGACAGAAAGTAGAACGGTGGTCGCCAGGGGCTGCGGGAAAGGATGGCAGGGGGAGCAGAGTTATTATTTAGTGAGTTTAGTTTCAGGTTTGCAAGATGGAAGAGTGCTGGAGATGGATATTGGTGATGGTCGCACAAAAATGTGAATGTATTCAGTACCACTGACTCGCACACTTAAGAACTGCCAATGTGGTACATTTTATGTTATGTGTATTTTGCCACAATTTTTAAAATTGGAAAAAAAGAAAAAGGAACAGCTTGAACACTAAGACTCTCGGCTATGGTATTAGCATTGTATCATCAGAGCCAAAAACAGCTACATAATAGATGTTGTACATTTTTATGCCCAACCCCCACTGTTCCTTCTGTTGAACGAAGCATGTTGCTCTGCCACTGAAAAATAGTATTTTCTTAAAAATCACTGGCTCAGAAAAGTCAGTGACTTTCAGCAATCAGTCCACTAGAGACCACCGCTCTGCAGAGGTGGCTAACAGCAGCACTGTGCAGAGAATTCACCCCTCACAACCAAACAGCTCCCCCAAGTGGCTTTAGCATCTCCCCCAGAGAAAATCCTCCAGACAAGAGGAACAGATTTCTTTTCCAAATTAAATGTGTGACTTTTAACTGTTCATGGTACTGTCAACATGAATATCAGAAAAAGAAAAATTCCACTATAGATCCTATCATCTTTCATTTCTTCCGAATGAAACTAAGACTTCTTCCTCTTAATGAAGATGCTTATTTTGTGCAATAATCAATTCCCAAGATCAGAAGGAATCAGTTTTTCATTATTTTTTCACAATTTGCCACCTGTTAGGATTTACAAAAGTATGCACGCATGCATACATAGTCGTGTCTGACTCTTTGGTAACCCCATGGAGTAGGGGGACCGGTCAGGCTCCTCTGTCCATGGGATTTCCCAGTCAAGAATGCTGGAGTGGGTTTCCATTCCCTTCTCCAGGGATCTTCCCAACCAAGGGATCGAACCCATTGTTCCGTGTCTCCTGCATTAGCAGGATTCTTTACCACGGAGCCATCTGGGAATTTACACTCAGCCATGCATTGCCTAAGGGCTTCCCTGGTGGCTTAGGGGTTAAAGCGTCTGTCTGCAGTGCGGGAGACCCGGGTTCGATCCCTGGGTCGGGAAGATCCCCTGGAGAAGGAAATGGCAACCCACTCCAGTCCTCTTGCCTGGAGAAGCCCGTGGGCGGAGGAGCCTGGTGGGCTACATACAGTCCACGGGGTCAGAGTCCAACACAACTGAGTGACTTCACTTCACCTGAGGAAGTCATCTTTAAAGATACATACTTTCACCACTTAAATTTGGCACTTTGGACCTGAAATTACTTTCAGCCAGGATTTAAGAAAAACACTTATGAAACTGCTTACCTCTTCTAAAAAAATTTTAATAAGCTTAGAGAAAGATGATTTCCAAATTACCAGTTTTTTAAAACTAATATACTTCTTTATCATTTTGTGATTCTGTTGGACAACTAGGGTGTTTCACATGGATCTCTTAATCTTCAGAAATTCTGGCTTAGAGTCCTAGACTCGGAGTGTACACCTTTGAGCTACTCTTGGTATTTCCTAGGGTCTATCAGAAACTGAAGGCTGATAGCCAGAAGGCAATATAAGCTAAGTGACACTTCAGAAACTTTTATTTTTGGTTAGAATCGTAACAACTCAGTTTAGAAATTCTGGTATCTCACACTGATTATTAAGGTCTTTAATTTTCAAAATGAAACAAAATTTTATATGAGAAATCCAATTTATCAAATGAGTTATTTCAAAAGGGGTTTATTGACAAGTGATAAAACAGATTGAAACCCCTCATCTAGATTCACAGAATTAAGAACTAAAAGAAAGAAAAGGCAAAAACATTATCTGTGGCTTTAAAGACAAAGAACAGAATGAGCAAACATTTCATCCAAGATTTCTGGATGATTTCTATGACGATTCCGCTGGGTACCAGCTGCCTCTGAACACAGATCTGCCTGATGGAGTCATAGGCACACTCCTTGAAGACCACAGAACACTCAAAATGACAATCATCAGGACGGAAATACCTAGAAGCAAGCAAGCCAAGGCCAATTACAGCATCTTGGATTTGAATGACTACATGGCCATGTAAGAAACTGTCAATCCAATCAAAAAAAAAAAATCTCCACAAAACAATTTCTACGTGTTTACTTGTAAATCTAAAGGCAGAGTGATTAAGTGCCCTAGTGTCAGGCATCAGCAATGAGACTTGGTATAAATGAATTAAAAAGTTTATTAGCCATAGGAAAAAAACTGATTCATTCTCATTAAGTTCCCTGTAAAACAGTAAGTAAGCTTGCAGAAAATTTCTTCCTCATGAACAGAAAATCACTATGTTTTTGGTCCAAAATATGTTGGGATTTTTTCCTTTCTTCTTCAGATGACAGACAGATGGATGTAGCCGAATCTATGAACGAGTGTACTTGCCCCAAATGTGCAACATAAATACAGAAGCGATGAACAGAAGACTCATCACCAATACTGGAACAGGGCCCCTGGAAATAAGAAAAGGCGGCATGCTTAGTTTCAGTAGTAATGCATTATAATATCTGTAATATTAAAGACGGCCTAGAGGAAAAGGGAGCGGAAAGCACCCAAGATCCAGCAAAGAATACAACTTAGATCGTTTAAAAATATTCCAAAAATTATTACTGTGGATATTTTGAGGGTGTGGTGACAGCACTATGGTTATTTAGAAAGGAGGAATCCTTATCTTTTAATAAAACTTACTAAAATATATACAGATAAAAGGATCTGTCTCAGAGATACTAGTCTCTCTGATTTTGTGCATTTGATATTTTTCCATAATTAAAAGTAATTTAAAAATTTTCAAAAACTCTTTAAGTGCAAATGAGCCAATTATCAAACTATTATTTCAAATTATAAAGACAACCTTCATAGTCTAAGTATAATAAACTAGGCATTCAAAGATGAATATCACATTATAAGTTATGAAGTATTTTTAAATATATGATCCCGTATGATCAACAAACTCAAGACCAGGTGAAACAAATATTCATCTCATTTCATAAGGAAGAAAAACTGAGGCTCAGCGAGATTACTTGCCTCAGAAAACAGAGCCAGAATGGAAAGGAGGCATCTGAACTCAGCTTTTCAGATTCCACACATTGCTCATTTCACCGTGTTAAGCTTCCCATATTTAAGGAGCAAACATTCTAGGCAACATGAAAAGTCTGACTTTTACCAGTTTACCATAAAGGAACTATCAACAGATTTCACTCATCAGCCCTTCCCTAAATCAAATGTTTTCCAGGTTAAGAATTAGTACATGGGTTTCTTAAAGGTAGAACTCCTTGGTTTTATACAACCTGTGAATGTTGACTTCAGTCAAAGGTTACGGGCCTGGCCTTTTTGACTCTTCTTGAAAACACCAGTTTTGGAGAATTCAAGATGTCACTTCACCTCCCAGATATAGCTGGGGGTGGACAAAGACCCCAGGAATCTTTATAATTAAGGCAGCAGAATAACCCAGCGGAGCAGCAGGTTAGCAGTCAATCCACTAGTGGACAGTAATCAAGGCACTGGGATCTACACAACGTTCTTCCAAAATTTGTACAATTATGACAGTAAGCAATTTTAAAAGTCCACAGGAAGACATCATCATCACCATGCACTGGATCACACTCCCTCACTATGAAGCACCGTAACAGTAACATCAGCCAGAGAGCGTGAAGCTGAGAGGGCAGCGCTCCCAGTCCAGGCGCTGCAGTCTGGAAACCAGCTCTGGCCCTCACAAGCTGTGACTGTGACTCACCTTCTCCAAGCCTCAGTTTCCTCATCTGTAAAGTGGGGATAAGCATAACATCTCTCTCACAGGGTTGCTGAGCTATTCAATCCATGCACACACCAGTCAGGCTGCTAGTAAGCTCCCAGGAAATGCTATCATTATCAACCTGAAAAAATTTCTAACTCCCAGGAAGAGCCAACAAGCTCCAAGATGTGGATCTGTGTCCTTTCACCACAAACCTCTCTCTGTGGTATGACATACTGCGGTTTATGACACTCAAAGGAATGGCTTCTATCGCTTCCCGGGAGGACTCACAGCAGCAGCAAGGTCCACTGGACAAAAGCCCAAAGCAAGCATTCGTCAGACTCACCCATGTGAGGACAGTTGTTTTACCTCCTCAAGAAGGGTTAAAATGTTGTTCCCAGGATACCCTGAAGAGCAACCGGTTTCAAACTCTCTCTCTGAAATGCTCAGAAAAATTACCTCTAGCAAGGACCAGAATTCACATACCCCCAACCTCGAGAATTACTTCCTTAAAATATGTTCTCACCTTACAAGTCTTCATCGTAACAGAAAAAAAAAAGTTCGATAAATAAAACCATATCTCAAGAATTCTAGGGAAGTCTTCCGAAATTAAATTTGTGGTCCAGGTCAAGCTACTGGTCCAGTTAAATAAACTAACCCAAAAAAAGCTGATTTTTGTCTTCTGTGTTGCCAAACAGATGGCATGGAATTTAATAGTCAGAAGAGCTGGTTCCACCTCTGGCTGGCTGTTGGTTTTTAACAAGTAGCTTTGCCTCCCTGAACCTGAGCTTCTGAACCTGAGGTGCTATACAAATGGGAGCTGCTGTCATCATTGCAATTCCTCGTGCACTGAATTTAGTCAGGAAGCAGCTGCAGTGGTATCCACAGGCTTCTGTGATGACTCAGATGGTGAAGAATCTGCCCACAATGTGCGAGACCCAGGTTCGATTCCTGGGTCGGGAAGATCTCCAGGTGAAGGGAAAGGCAACCTACTCATCCAGTGTTCTTGCCTGGAGAACCCTATGGACAGAGGAGCCTGGCAGGCTATAGTCCACGGGGTCCCGAAGAGTCAGACACGACTGAGCGACTAACAGAGAGCGCGCGGGGCCCAGGAGTCCACCCGGTCAGACACCCGCGGGGTCAGGCCCGCCACAAGGTACCGGACGGGGAAGTGAGTAAGGCGTGTGGAGCAGTCCCGGGCATGAGAACGTGGAAAGTGACAGGGGCCCAATCACCACCCACCAAAGGCAAGGAGGCCTAAGAACTTTTCAGCACAACCTAATGCAGAAACTCCCATTAGGCTGTAATAACATCAGCTTATGCCTCCAGGAGAGCTTTGAAAAACCACCCAGCTCCTCTTCAAATGGTTAGTCCTGTCTCTCAGTGTGGGACAAGAACAGCAAATGAAGAGCAATTTCATCTAATTAAGCCATTTTCCCTCCGGTTCTCTCTGTTCCCATCATTTACTCTGACAGAGCTACATGAAGGTGTCGCCCTGCTCTCACTCAAAGTGAACAGATGTCATTCTGGGCCCTAAAGTAACTGGCCGGCACATGAACAGACCAAACCCAGCCCGCCTGGCGCAGAGGAAGCGGCTGCGTATGATCACCCTCATCAGAGCAAACCCCACTGGGGGCAGAGACACAGCGCTGCCAAAAGGCTCTGCGATCCCGGACAGAAGCGCGGTCTGCTCTCCAGACTCACACTTTGAGCCCTGGGGAGTCCTCGGTGTAGAATCGCCACATCCCCCCGGTGCCCGCCGAGGTCGTCCGGCCTGCACTCCTTGTCCCACAGCTGGCGTTCTTCCTGTGAGAGAGAAAAGTGCGTTACCAACGGCCTTTTCCTGGAAACCCTTATCAGAACATTATGACATACGCTACCATTATATTTTTAAAGAACCCCCAAATTAACTTTTTCTTTGCTAATGCCTTCCAAAGTTTTGCTTTGACTCCACTGATCATGATAACCATTAAGAATTTGAGTGCCTGCCATAGGCTGATGCATATAATAACCCAGAAAACTATTAAGATTTAAAAACGACTGCTTTAAAATCTTTTCAAATTACTGTGTTTTCTACAAAAGAGACAAAAAAAAAAAGTTGTAATCCAGGTCTCAAAACAGAGTACACATTTGTTGAAAAATTATTTTGTAGTCTATTTTCATTATTTTGATATACTGACCATAGATCTCAGACAGAGGCAGGACGTGAAAATGCAGGAAATACCCAACCAGAACTCGTCCCTCACAAGGGGGACCAAGCTTGTGAAGTGAGCTTCGGGGGGCAGGCAACCTTAGCACACAGCAGCGTGACAGCCACTGCCACTGGCTGGAAGGACCAGGGACCCCCTCCCACCCCACCCGGGGCGCTAGAAACCCTCCCCAGCAGCTCCCCCCTCCAGTTCCACTTCCCATCTCCACTCCAGAGTGAGAGTGGGACCCCTTGAAAAGAAGTAGTAAGTGTGAGAGAGGTCACAAGAAACCTGCTTCAGCCCATTTATCACCAACTTTTAAGTTCTAGGGAAGGCGAGAGGAAGAGGAGAGATAGAAAGCCCTGTTTTATCACTGCCCCCCACCGTTAACCAAATCCTCAAAACCCTGCTCTGGTTATCTGTGGGCTGCTGGTTCTGGATTTTTGAGAAGACGGGCAAACAGGAAGAGACCAAAAGTGAACACCCTACCCCCAGCATCTCTTCTCACTGTCCTCCAAACTCCGATCCCGCTCCCACCTCGCCCTACCATGGACCTCACCCCACACTCTGAATGCAAGCAGCACTTGGGAGCCTGCCCTGCGGCGCTGAGTGAAGGATGGAGTCATGGCTCCAGTGTGGGCTCTGGCAAAAAGAGCTGCATTCATGTTAGAAATCTAAAAACAGCGTGAAATCTAAAAACAGCGTCAAACAATGATTTAGGTGCACTGTACTCAAAAGATTATATTTCAGACATGTCAGTCATGGGCCATGTGGTCAGCTGCGAACGTCTAACTCCATTTGTATGACTGTTTCTACGGGAAAACTGATTGTAAAAATAATCACACAGAGATTGACAGACTAATTCATACGCAGAAGATCTTTCACATACAGATACACATCATCTACTTGGTGGAGTAAGCACATGAAATCTGAACAAGATAAACCCAGTGTGGACCTGACAAGTCTTCTGCTGAGCCAAGACCAGGACCCATGCACTTTCTACTATGCCCACTTCCACCCTATTCCAGTTCCTGTCTTCAATGTCTCAAGGAGCCCCCCAGCCCCTCATGGAATCAGTCTAGCCTCTTTGAAGATTTCTTACATCTGCTGGCACACAGGACATTTTAATTTTAAACTAAACTTCTTTGGGGTCTATTTTACCCTTTCTTTCTGGCCACTGTGTCACTGGCTCTTCTATACCCTAACACAACGGTTTTCATCGCCAGCGTTTCACACACTCTGTTCTAACTTGGTGGTCTTCTGGCTGTTCCGTGGCATGATCTGCTCCCTCGTCTCCTTCAGCTTTGAAGTCCCAAGTCACCTGCTCTGAACACCCTACCCCTACCCACTCTCTATTCTACACCCAACTTTTCTTCTTGGTCTTACTGCCTGAAACTATATATGTGCCTTGGCTATGGTCTCTTACATTGGAATACAAGGTTCAAAGGTCAAACCCTACCTAGCTTCTCCAGAGATGCAGCCTCATGACAGGAACAGAGCCCAGCATGCACCCTCAAGTATACATGTGATCACTTCCTTAATACCCCTGGCTAGTCCATCATCCTACTATCCCTGACTCCCAATAATCCTGAATACTGTGGCTTCTACAGCTTCACAGTTTATAATGCATTACTGTTCCTCTTCATCGTAGCAACTTCCTCTTATATGGTAACAACAGAGACAGGACTCTAACCCTGGCCTGACCTTAAATCCCAGAGTTTCTTCTCCAAGGTACTACCTCTATTACCTCATTGAACATGGAGACAAACTGCAAATCTGGGAGCTATATAATGCATAGCACTATTACTATTAGCTTCAACTTTTTCTTACAAACTCACAAAAAGGGAACATACTCATAGACAGCCAAGATCTACTATATCACATTCATGAAGTAACACTTAAAAGTACCAAAATTCTAGAAGGGAACTCTGTAGGGTCTCTCAATACAACCATGGTCTATCTCGTTACACTGGCCCCAGCCACACCGAATTCTAAAAGATGACACCAACAGCCACAACTTGATAAGCTACATACGTCCTCCAATGTTTGGTTCTCCATTTCACTTGTGCAGCAATTATTTCATTTTTGTTAAGTAAATAATTTTGTTGTATTTAATAAGTACATGATTTCTTTTCTCTGCCCTATAAAAGTTCTCAGATGGCCCAACTTCCCTGCCACAATACTACTAATTCTCATTAACTAGACCCATTCCCCAAGGAACTGTACCTACCGTACATGTTTTCCATTCCAGTACCAAGGCTCTCTGAAACCCAGGACTGAATAACCCACAGCACAGCTGGTCCGTCCCTGCCTGGCCTTGAACTCTTGATGACGGGGCACAATGAGTCAGGATCATCTTAGCACTTCTGACAGTTCCACTAAAGTTTTTTTTTTTTGCTCTAAGATGAAATCTGTCTCAGGTGAATTCAGATCATCAGTTTTAGATTTACTGTAGTCAATAAGGAAAGTCTCGTCCCTCATCACCTCGTCACATCCTTGAGGACAGTTTTCATGTATCTGTTCAAGTTCTTTTCCTCTCTAGATAACCCCACTTCCAAAAAAAAAAAATCCCCAGACTACAGGGTGGTTTGAATCCTTCCTTCACTCATCTGTTGTTTTATGGCAAGACAGAGACAACAGGCAGTTTCTATTTCCTTTCTAAGAAAGGAAATAAATATGGAAACACAAATGCTATTAGAAGGGCGTAAACAAAATGCTTGGGAGTAAAAGAGAAGACTAGCAGCTACCGTTGCCTTTGGACTTAGGAAGGCCTCTCGTGGAAATAACCTCTGAGCCTAGTCTTCAAGATATACAGAAAGTTGGAGGGGTTCAAGAAACAGTGAGTTCAGAAAACAGTTATAACTCACCGTTGCTAGATCATAAAGAGAGAGAGAAGAGAATCAGACTGGAGGGGAACAAAGCACCACAAAGAGTCTTGGTGACCCTCTCCCCGGCCCCTGCAGTGTTTAAGCAACAAGAAACTGACACCGAAGCTAATCAACAGTGTGACAGAACCAGAGAGGGGGACTCATCAGAGTGCAAATCACCTGGAGAGGAGACAAGTTAGGCAGAAAATTTCTCTAGATGAGAGAAACTGGGGGCTAAACTGAGGCAGCAGAAAACGGAGAACAAAGAACTGACGAGAAGGTTTTAGAGCACAATATAAACGCACTGAATAAAGACTGAGCACTAAAAAAGATCCAAGATGATGCTGACGTTCTGGTTTTGGGCGAAAAGCACCATAAGGACGCAGGGAGGCTTAATTAGGGGCGGGAGCTGAGGTCAAAGGAGACTGAACTGCGCGCTGAGGAGTCCTGTTAGACTGCGTATGGGACTTCCAGACAGAACTGCGCCAGGCTCAGGGCTACAGATACCAGCTGAAGGCCGTCAGTTTTCTCACTGCTGTGACCTTACTCCAGTTTAACTCTCCTTTTTCAGGAGTGACACTCAAAACTGAGCAAAGAAAACGCTGTCTCCCTCTCGAGACATAAAAGACCAAAAACTTTTTACCAGCATGGCCACATTCCAGGAAGCTCGTTTTGCCCTGATAGATCTTAACATTCCGGGGTCTCCTCTCAGGACCAACGAATTCCTGGGCCCCATCCCTAGGAGCCCGCGGCCGAGAAGCGCGCCAGGGTCCTCACCTCTGCCGGACCGTGGATCCCGCCGCCCGCGCCGCCACTGCTTTGCTGGGAGAGCGCCCCGAGGAGCCCACGTTAGTGCCGCTGGGGGTCGGGCCAGGCTGCAGGGAAGAGAAGGGGAGGCTGGCGAGCGCGGCCGCACAGCCCCAGGTTCCGGGCCCGGGCGGCCGAGGCCGGGACGCGCGCGGGGGCCCCGGGAAGGCGAGGAAACGGCGGGAGTCGGGGCGCCCGGGGGAGCGGGTCAGGAGGGAGGCCGGGACGCGCGCGGGGGCCCCGGGAAGGCGAGGAAACGGCGGGAGGCGGGCGCCCGGGGGAGCGGGTCAGGAGGGAGGCCGGGACGCGCGCGGGGGCCCCGGGAAGGCGAGGAAACGGCGGGAGGCGGGAGTCGGGGGCCCGGGGGAGCGGGTCAGGAGCGGGGCCGGGGCCACATACCATGCTGAAGCCGGGAGGGCGGCCGGGAGCTGCAGCGAGCGGCGGAGGAGCGCAGAGCCTCGCAGCCGGAGCGCTAACGAGGCCCCGCCCCGGGACCTGCTGGCGGGCCTCGCGGACGCCCGCGACGCCTGGGCTGCCCCGCGACATGCCTGCAGCAGCTCCGCTCCGAGAGGCTGGGCGAGCGGCTGCACGGGCGCTGCCGGCCCCCTGCGCGCTGCCCGGGCGCCACCGCGCCCTTCCCAGAACCGGGTCTCCGCCAGTGCGGCGATCTAGCCAGGGGCACACGGGAGCTTTCCTCCGGCAGGTACCGGCCGCCCCCAGATCGGCGCTGACGTGGCCTAACGGACGCACGCCCGAGGGCCGGCTGGGGCGCGCCCGGGCAGGGAGCCTGCGCGGGAGCCTCGGCGGCCGTGGCGCAGGCGGGGCCGGCGGGCCATGGCGGGGAAGCGGGGCCCGGGTGCGGAGGCGGCCCCCGCGCCAGCCGTGCTGTTCCTGCACCCGGACCTGGGCGTGGGCGGCGCCGAGCGCCTGGTGCTGGACGCCGCGCTGGCGCTGCAGGCGCGCGGGTGTCGCGTGAAGATCTGGACGGCGCACTACGACCCGGGCCGCTGCTTCGCGGAGAGCCGCGCGCTGCCGGTGCGCTGCGCCGGGGACTGGCTGCCGCGCGGCCTGGGCTGGGGCGGCCGCGGCGCCGCCGTCTGCGCCTACCTGCGCGTGGTCTTCCTGGCTCTGTACGTGCTGTTCCTGGGCGATGAGGAGTTCGACGTGGTCGTGTGCGACCAGGTGAGGCGGCCACGCCCGGCCCTCGCGGTTGCGCTGGCTCACACCTGCCGGGCGCCCCCCGCCGCCCGGGACCTCTGCTGACCTCTCGGTCTGTGGTTCGGAAAGGTGGGAGCCGATCTGGAGAGGTTAGCGTGGGGGTGACGCCAAGGAGCTCGAACTCCAGTGTGGGCATGCCGAAGTGGCAGGTTGCTTGGCCCACCCTCTGCAGTTTTCATCCTGGGCCCCTGAGGTGTGCCCCCGAAATCTGCACTTTCACTGGATCATCGGGTGGTTGTGAAGCTTATGGGCCTTGGTGCTCGCTCTAAGAAACGCAAAGATTCGAAACCAGCCTTCAGTCAAGTGTTACTTCTCAGTAACTTGCATGCCTTTCCTGTTGCGTTATTCCTGCTCACACCACTTCCAGGCTACACATGCTCCATTACAACTTTCGCTGTCAAGCCACTCCGTTCCTCAGTAGTGTAATGTGTTTCAACACCCTAAGCTCAACATGCCATGTCCCTGTTAAAACTTTAACTTGGCTCCCCATTAGCCTTTGGAGAAAAGTCCAAGCCCTTTACCTGGACCTGGACTCTAATCTAGACCCTTTTTATGTTTCCCCCCCAAAAAAATTTTTTTATTTTAAAAAGTAACATTTACTCAGGACTAAAAATTCAAATACTGTGAAAGACTAATGTAAAAGCCCCACCCTGGTTCCACTCCCTAAAGACAGACTGTAAACAGTTTCTGTATGCATTCAGAAATTGTGGCTGTACTAGCATACGATGTCTATTTATAGATGCATCTTTTTATTTATAATTAGGATTATGACACACCCTACTCTTGGTCAGCTTGCTCTTTTTCACCAAAAAGTTTTGCTTAGGCCATCCTTATACAGCAATATTACAGATTCATTTCATTCTTCACAATGACTGGTTTGACCGTATCATACTTTATACATTTTTCTGCTAAAGGACAGTAGCAACGTGACCAGTTTTTGTCTGTGAATAAATCAGTTTTGGGTTTTTTGTGTGTTTTTTGGCCGCACTGTACAACATGTAGGATCTAGTTCCCTGACGAGGGATGGAACCCACACCCCCTCCATTGAAAGAGCAATGTCTTGACCACTGGACCACCGAGAAGTCCCAGTTCAGGGTTGTAATAAACATAATTAACATCCTTATATCTTTATTTTTTTGAATTTCTGCAAGCATTGTCTTTGAAATTCATAGAAATAAAACTGGCAGGTCAAAAGGTTGTGTGTCTTAAATGACAGTAGCTTGCCAAACGTGCCTTCCCAAGAGGCTGTGTCATTCCCATTTCCCACGGTGATAGAGCCTCTTACCCGGTACTCTCCTGCCCACTGGCTGTTGTAAACTATTTTAATCTTTGCCAAACTGACAGGTAGAAATGGCCTCATGTGTGTGTGATAGAGCCTCTTACCCGGTACTCTCCTGCCCACTGGCTGTTGTAAACTATTTTAATCTTTGCCAAACTGACAGGTAGAAATGGCCTCATGTGTGTGT